>CM060245.1:28199352-28440713 GCA_030555515.1 Acutogordius australiensis | reverse complement strand
TGTCATTCACATTTAAAACGTACCGAATAATGTTTAGTTTTAGATATTTGAACTTCTGTTTTAAATTTGATTAGTGTTTCATGAGATGACTCGATTACACAAAACTATTTATCAGGATTCAACCTTATTTAAATTATTTTGATGTCGTCCCAGATTTTTTTAATGCAGTTTTGGGTTATTGTTAGCATAGAAGTTTAAACGGACGGAAGCTAGGCTTAGCCAATGTATATTATTTTGCTTTCACATGAAGTTTAAGGATTGAAATTTTTTCTCATGTTTAAATATGACTTGGAAACTTAATTTTGACATCGAAAACTACTATTATATAATAAACCTTAAGTCTCATACGCACATTTAATTTAAACTACAAACTGTCCAACCAAAATCTCCTCGATGTTCGGGTCAATATGATTTAAATTGGAAATTCTATAAAAAATGCTTTTAGAATTTATAATCTAATACATACTCTACGATCTTCTTCTCCTAGCGCTTAAATCTCTTAAATCCAACAATTATATATCTATATCCTTATCCAAAACTTTTTCCAATTTTTCAATTTTGAAATTTGATACCGTATGGTTTAGTTTGTACTCTATTAACTAATCCTTGCTAATATAATGATGGTGGTCATCTCCTATTCTTCATACTAAACCTTTCTTTAATCCCACACAGCAAAACACATTAAAAATTTTCTCACCTTCGTTTTTAATGTACAATGTGTATAACAAAATAATTTTTAATCAACTTTTTATTGTTAGGTCGGCCAGCTTAGTTATTTATATCGTCTTATTAAAAAAATACGTATACTTCGGAACTTTTTATTAATCCCATAAGTAGTACTCAATATGTAATGCCTGCGAAAAGCTGTTATAAATTTTCGTTTCTCTCAATCCTGACCCCCCTTGCTACCAAAAAACCGCCTCCTTCCTATCCTAAAACTCACTTAACGCCTGCACCAAGCTCATCCTCCTCCTCCTCTATTTTTGGAAAAGTTGGAAGGAAATATAACACCTTTTGCCATAAATTATACTCTCCCATATCGTATAATTATTATATATAAACCATGTGTGGTCAGTGTTAGAATAGATAGTGAGTGCTTGAGTGCCTATGAAACCGCAACCCTGAGGATCCGTTTCTCATTTTTCTGCCATAATTACATCCAATTTTTTACCAATAAACTAGGGTCAATCCTACCATATTTAGATTATTATCATCTCTCCAATTTTCAAGCTGCCAGAGTATTTGCAAAACATCTTTTTATTAATTTTATGGTAGACATAGAGGACCATAACTAATTAAATAGGGCTACAAAACACAAACTCTGCCAACCCGCTAGTGTTTATTACTTGGTGCTGTGAAAAGTGCCATAAAACCTTAATTTTTTTGGTGCTAAGTAAAGGTTTTTTAGGATATCATTGAGCTCACGAGTAGAGCATGTTAAAACTCCGGAATATGAAAGAAGTTTATAAACTTCGGAGTTTTTTTTATTAAATATTGCTAGTTAATATATGTAATTATTACCTAATTAGCTGCTCTTTCATTTATTTACAACTAAACAAAAATGAGTTTTGACTACAAAAATACAAATTCCAATATTTTTAATAAGATAATGTTTACTAGCGAATTCCAAAAAATAAAACTCCGGAACTCCGGAGCTGATGGAGTCCTTCCCGACTCTCGGAGTTTTAACAAGCCTTACTCATGAGTCTAATTGCTAAATTCTGGTCGTGGGAGGCGAAGGGGTTTAGGATAAACCGAGATATATAGTTATGTATACCTCATTTCTACAGTGGAAAATATTGCTTAACTTTACTTTTTTTCAATACATTGATTCAGTTATAAAGACCGTTAAAATATAATGTAAAAAAACCTCAGATATAAGTTTAATTTTTTAGAAATTGAAGATCTCGTCCCTACTTTGGTAACTGTCATAATCTGACCATCACGTTTTAAAAACATTTTTATTATTTTATCATGACAATGAGTCAACTTGAGACAAGTTACCACTTGACAAATTATAAAATTTAATTGTAATGTTACAATTTGTAATATTTTAATAGACTTACTTACCACCTCCTCCTCTAAGGTTATAATACGAGGACAAATTGGTTGCAATTTGAATAAAAAAATTGGCATGTTAAATATGTCTTTTATAAACCCTGACATTTTCATGTGTCAACTCATTAAAAATGGTTTTTTTCATAAGATATATATTAATTAAGTGACTTTTTAATTAAGACGCCAAAAGTTGATGATTAGGACAGGTTTCAGTTGACCATTCGCCTTTCACATTATCTGACAGTATTTTGTAATCACTAATTAACCATTTGCTAATTAATTTTTTTTTGTTAATTAATATAATATATTGATTTTTTCTTTACAGTGTGTTTGAGCTTAGATCTTTTCATTGTTTTAGGTTATCGCGTTGATACTAAAATATATTATAGTCGTATTTGTCATTTAGATTACCTTTTATATTAGGCTTGGCATTTGCCCCAAATGGTATAGCATTTAATCGAGCCGGGCTAGATTAAAAATTCCAAAATAATTTAAGGGCTTTCTCAAATGAGACAAATATTGCAATTCTGGTCCATAGGGTACACGATTCTTTTGAATAATACATCTCCTATCCTTCCTTAGACGTAAATGCTAAGGGTCAATAAAATTGTTGGCGGATTTTTTCATTTTCCAGCTATTTTTTGACCATTCAATAACACAGGACATCGTGTAAAGACAATAATGTAATATTTCAACATAAAGAATGCGACCATTAAATGAGCCTACTAATTTAAATTTTTTGACGCCTTGTCCTGCCAAATGCAAATGAAAAACAAACCAAAATAAAATCGTAATATATGTATTATTTTTCCTCGTCTATGAATATTAGGAGTTGCCCTAAATATGAATATATGTATTTTTTTTGACATCTTTATATATATATATGGTATGCATTGAAATGCTCAAAAGTGGACATTTAATATTTATTGTTTTTTTATATGTCATCATTGTCACCACATCAGCAATTTTTAATATGTTTTTTTTGCAAGCCTCATCTTTTCCTTTTGCCTCTTAAATAATATACATGTCAAACAATTATAATGGTTTTTATAATATGTAACCATATAATTTTGGTTTTGTGAGCTAAAAATAATAAGACATTTTAAATGAAATTTTTTTCTATTTAATTCGTTGCGTATCTCAGGTTTATATGCGTCCTTTTTGTTATCCTGAATGTCATAACTTGCGAAAAACTCATTTACAGAATTTCAAAAAATTCTATAAATATAATGTTGCTTTGGGCATGTGCAAAGTAAATTTTTATTTTCGTGAAATTTTAATTGAAAATTTTTATTTTGTAACAAAACCCAAAAGTTGCCAAATTAAATATTTGCACATAAATGCTTTTTCTGAAATAAAATATTTTTGCAAAAATTTTGAAAAAATTTTTTTAAAATTTTAAGAAAATAAAAAGTCTCTTTGGACTTTTAAAAAAAAATATTTTAAAATTCTAATCAAAAAATATAATTTTATTCTGGTTAGTTTTTGGTATCATATTTGCCATAAGTCGCAAAAAGCCAAAAATAAGATTTTTTCTTAGGGCACACGTGCAAAAGACGTTTTTATTTTCTTAAAATTTTGAAAATTCTGAAAATTTTAAAAATTTATTTTTTTTTCAAAATTTTTAAAATTTTTTATTTCAGGAAAAGCATTTTATGTACACATATTAAATTTGGCAACTTTTTAAAAATTTGCGTTTTATTACAAAATTTTTTTTTCAAAATTTTGATAATTTTACGAAAAAAAAACTCACTTTGCACGTGCCCTTAGCTCAAAAATTTATTATAAGAACATTTAAAAAGCAAATTGAGTTTTAGAATAAAATTACATTTTTTGACTAAAATCGCACATTAAATATTAATCCTGAATATGTACAAAATTAATGTTTTGGAAACAAAGCAAAAAAACATTATTATTATTAAAATAATTAAATTGACAGAATATGAGGAATTTACTGACAATATATAAAAGATAATAGATATTAATCTTATTTTTTTGCATAAAATAATTTTTAATTAAAAATGTAATCAAAAAAAATTATAATTTTGCATAGCCATTATGGTCAAATTTTTAAAATTGTGTTTTTTAATAGATATAACTTAGTTTAAAACCATATATTTTTAATTTATTTTAAATGTCAAACGCTGTGGCTTCTCCCGCTTTTATTTGTTACATTATATAGATTAAAATGATTTGTTAATATTTTTATTCATTGACAAGCAGTCGGTCGGCACCATTTAATAATGCTTATTTGCTAAAAAAGATAAAAAATTTAATTAAACATAAGTACCCGGTTAAAAATTAATTATATCGCTGGTATATTTCTAAAAATCAATACTTTATATTACATAGCCTTTAGGAAAAATACCAAAAATGACATTAGCCTCGTTATAAAAACTCAATTTCTCAAACTTTGGTTTCTTGATATTTTTATTGGAAATTTTTACGTTAATCTAAAAATGTATCGAAACAAGGGTTACATTTAATCCCCGTTGCAAAAATCTAATTTGAGTTGGCCTAATTCAAAAACAACGATGCGCTAAATGTATTTACTAATACTCATTTTTTGTTCCATCTTTTTGGAGGCTGTCAGTTCAAACTCTATTAGCCCTGTGTATCACAATCCGTAATTACTAGATTTAATTTCCGGGCCGAGTATATAGAAAGACCTGTTAGAAATTTAGGGTCCATTTCCTAGAAAAATCATCTATAGAAGCTTACCCAAAATTCAACATTAAATATATTGATAAAATACTTCCTTTTTACAAATATATTAATCAGAACCACACACTTTATCCTTTTAAATTAAATCTAGTAGCATAGCATCAATTAAATTTCTTTTTTCGTATTAGCCTGTGTCGATTAATTCCACTCTAATAAATTGTATATATAAGCAGTTCTAGGATGGGTCTGGTGATTTAGAGAAGAGGGGAGTAAGGGAAATTATGGATTAGAGAGCATGGAACCAACCACGCTTAGGTCCCATCATTTTTCCTTGGTATTTATCGTGGAAGGTTTAAGCATTATACATTATTTATTAGATTAGTATGGTTAAGAGTCCAGCTATTTGTATCATTTCTTTTGTCATACTTTCATCACAGCACCATTCCGGGTCTGATAATGTCCTCTTGCCTTTTTCCAACTCCAACGCGCATGAAAAGATTTCTAGTTATATATCGTGCCATTTCATAACAGATTATTTTTGGGGTTTAACTAATCAATAACGATTTGTGGGAGCTTGTTGGTATTTTTTTCAAATCAGCTATTTGTTGAAGTTTATTTTTGAGATGATTTAATTGTATATGTAAAGGAGTTACATAACAATTATTTCAACTAAATCTACTTATTAAATTTGACCTTTTATGCACAATTTAAAATGTGTTTTACTGACCTTTTAGCCCCGGTACCAAATTAGTGGTCAAATAATATTTAAAAATCTGGGCCAAATCGGTAAAATGATTTATTAAACGTTTAAAATTTTTGATAAATTTTGGTTGAATTTTTCATTTCATTAATGGTCAAACAAAGTCATTTATCATTGATATGATTTAAAAAACATTTGACGGCCCAGGTAAATTTAAAGGATCTTACTGCCTCATCCAAGCTAAAAAAATGAGCTTCAGGATGAGGATTGAACTATGGTAAGGAGAAATATTATTCGATTCAGGTTTTCTATTTTACAATTTCAGTTTTCACGACAAAAACTTTTAAAAGATTTTTAAGATCAACATACCAAGGCAAACGAGTTAAATATTATCTTCCATAATCTCCTTACCATATTTATTAAGTTAAAAATTTCTAGGACCATTTTTTTTTATTGAGAAACGAGCTTATCTTTTTTGAATCTTTTGCCATATCAAAATGCGGCGCGAAATTTTTCCCATCCAAAATAAAGTGCTGAAGTTTCTTATAATGCCAAAAATTTTGCCTTTATAAATTTGGATCATCAAGGGGTCATTGATATTTTATAGAATAAAATTATGATAAAAACGTTATTAAAAACTCATTTATTTAAGAGTGCGTTCCAAGTTGACTCACTTTTTCTAAAAAAAATATAAAAAAAAATTTCATTTGTATGTTAACTCTTTACAAAAATTTGTCGATCCTTAATAATAGCCACTCAACTTTTTTAAATTTTCAAAAATTTTGGATAAAAAAATTTGTTTAATTATTAAGAAATCAACTTTGGACGCACCCAAATTTGGAAAAACCATAAACCGTGCTGGTTAATACACCGGTATATTTGAATTATTTGGTAACGTTTGAGCATTCTATTAAACTTACATTAGCTAAACTAAAATATAGTGGCGCCATTTTTACTATAAATATTTTTAAGTAATTAGCACCTAATTATTACATTTATTTAAGTTTTATTGAATCGGTTGTGTTCGAACTTACAAAAAAAATTTAAAATATAAAAATAATTAACGTTACTATGTCACATGGTTATTTTGCAGGCTAAAGGTAAACTTTAATTATTTAAATACTCATTTTAAATTTTTTATATAAAAATGAAATTAATTTTGGCTATCTTAAAAACAGTATTCATATCAGTTTTTTTCCGACCATGACCATTTTTCACATAGCCTATATTGAATTCATAATATTTATTGTTTTTTCAATTATTTAATAAGTTGGATAAAATTAAAATTATTAATTGAATATTTTTCAATTACACATGGTATTATATTTTGTATAATAAACTTTTTATTTTTTTTTTAAAAAGAGGTACATTTTTTGAACGCGATATTAAAATTAAAAATTTCTCAAGTTTGACCACGGGTCTAATCAAAAAAAATCGTGGAGTATAATGAAGTTAGCGCCTTCTTAGTAAACTCAAGCCTTATCGATTTATTAATAAATCTAAAAACAGGAGGTCTATAAGCAGGACCGTTTAAACTCCTAATTTACCTCCTTATTAGTGTGAAATTAATGTGCTTTATAATAAATGTTCATCTATAAGCAGATTGACCATCCTAAAAGTTTTACTTTCTACTATTAGGCCCACTATGTCCCTACCAAATTTTTTTGGACGTTTTTACTCATAAATTATTCCAATTTTATTGTTTGTCCTTTTTCTACACTTTTTCGGGAGTTTTTTTTATTAAATTGTATCATGATAATTATAGTAATTATAAGTAATCGGAATTTACGGCTGGAAAAACTATTTGGTACATTTAATAAAATTAAATATTTTTTTCGTTTTTATTTAAAAATAAACAAAAGCTTATTGTGAGAAATGCATTCATTCTCCCTTTAGAAAGAAGTTTAAATTTACGCAAAGTGCAATTAGTTATATGAAATTTTAAATTAAAAAAATGTATATAATAAATGCCAAAATTGAAAAATCTAGATTATATATAGAATAACAGTTAATAGATTTAATGATTATAATAATGACATGCTATAAAAACTCAAGTTGTTTAATAAAAACTTGATATAATAATTACATAACTTGGAAAAAAAACATTATTTTAATAAATTTTGTTTTTGTGCCTCAGATTGCAAAAAAGTATTATTCTGGCATTTTTTGTTAAAAAAACACCGTAATAGAATGGATGATAAGGCAGGTTGATTACATTAATGGGTAAAAAACATGTATTAATTAATATTATTTACTAATTCCATAATGATTAGGTCTTCGTTCACAGTTGTTTTACGTTCGAAACGGTTCAATAAACCATTACGCTACCCGCTTTCGCGTCCTAATTCCGCCCAATATCAAGGAAATTAAATTCACCTGGCAGAATTTGGATGATTCCATTTACAAAGTAATATAATTTTTTCAAATGAACGGGTTTCCTGCATTGAGATATACCATCCAATGTTAGAGTACAATGTTAAAAACTATATCTTTTTTGTTTAAGAAATATACCAAGGCATTATTTTGCTCTTAAAGTTTAATACGCTGGAATTGTTAGGCTAAATCAGGGCTGGGAAAACAATGAGCCAAAAAACTTTGGCTCATTTTTTCCCCTAAAACATAAAAAAAGAAAGGGGGGCAAAAATAAAGGGCCAAAATAAGAATAAAAAAAAAGCCCTTACAAATAAAAGGGGCAAAAAAAAACCCACAAAAAGTTGCTCTTAAAAAGAGCCCCAAAAAACCCATTTTATGTTTTCTAAAATGTCAAAAAATTTTGATGGGTGGGTTATTTTTTCTTAAAGCTCCTAGGAGTTTTTTTTAAGAAAAGGGGCTTTTTTTAAACATGCCCCTTTTCTTTAAGCAAGAAAAGGGGCTTTTTTTTTGCCATGCCCACGAGTTTGTGGGCATTTGGAAAAAAAACCCAAAAACTTGTTAAAAAAAAGCCCATTTAGTTTTTTTCCCAGCCCTGGGCTAAATACTTTATGAACATGAGCAATTAAAAAATATTGCCTAAACATTAAGAAAATTTATTTATTAAATTTAAAATATTTGTTAAAGATATTATATTTTTGCGAAAATAAATATACCACAGAATATTTTAATACCATAATTTGGATAGAGCTTTAACGCTTGCATTGCTAAATTAAATATACATACCCCTTAACACCTTTTAATCCAGATAATCACAATTTTCTTTTTTGAAACGAAGTGGTGGCAAAATTAATTTTTAGTGTTATTTGAATTGTATTATATCAATAAAACCTTTTTTGGCTTATATTGACAGATAAAATGTATATATGTTACTTGCAAAATATTTCAGATACCTTATTCAATATCGTTTCCCGGTGTTAAGCATAATGCCATGCTAGAGCCTACGCTTAACATTTCTCCCAGCGGTTATGTGCCAATCGAAAAGCAAGGTAATTGGATTTATTTATGAGGGAATGTTGATATTTTTTCAAAAAAATTACATATAAATTTTCTTTATGTACGCGTGCAAAATGAGTTTTAATTTTCGTAAAAATTTTAAAATTTTATATTGTAAAAAACGCAAATTTTTAAAAAGTTGCAAAATTTAGTTTATGCACATAAAATGCTTTTTATGAAACAAAAAACTTTGAAAAAACGATAATTTCAAAATCTATTATAATTTTACGAAAATAAAAACTCACTTAGTGGCTTACAACGTAACGATTAAAAAATTGTTTTTGAATGGGTATGAATTTAAAATATAGCTTAACATGGAATTAATAAATTGGTTATATAGATAGGATAAAAAAAAGGTCATAGGTGCGTATTTAAAAGCAAAATCTGAAAAAAATACTTTTAAATTTGGGCCGGGTAAAACATGACCTGAAATTATTTATAAAGGTTTTTACATTTTGTTTTTAATTTTTTTTATCTATTTAATACAGTATTTTCAATTGAACTCACATGCTTGCCCAAAATGACTGCCGAAGTTGATTTTGACATCGTTTTTAACGTTTCAATTTTCGGGATCAAAAATTTTACTGATTTTAAACTGGCTCGGAAAAAGATATGTGTTGGCAGTATATTTTTTATTATTTTTTTAATAATATATTTCACAATTTGTTTTAGCTAGTGATGTCTTTATAATTTATGTCTTTTGCAAAAAGTTTATTTCATAAAATAATTATAAAATTGGCACAGCTAATTTATGACCTAAAAATATTAAATTACGATGAAATTTTTTTGTTCTAACAAAATTTAACATGCATCTCATTGTGAATAGATGTTATATAAAAATATTTTTTAATTACTGAGTATAATTTCAATAAAAACTTTGACAATTTTTGGGTAAAATTATGTACAAGTACTAAATATTAACATTTTATATGCTATTATTTTATAATTAATTTATTTTTAATTAATTTGTTTGTTAAATTATTTTTTTTTAATAAAAAATTAGAATTTTAAACATTTTTCATCAATGTCCAATCTAGGTCCCGATCATGTTGACCACAAAAGCCCTCCCCAATATAGCAAAACCCACGAGGGCAAAAAGAAATTTTTTTCACATTCAAACGTGCGAGTCGATAGTCGTATATTCGCCACAAGCACGCCGTCGAAATCCCTGTGGAAACAAATACAAACAGCTGTTGATTACGGGATAGATGATAACAGCAATTCCGCGAACGAAGACGGAAATGGGAATTTCAATATTCCGCTCCTGTATTACAATACGGCAGGCGAACCAGACATTGATTTGCCGGATATGGCCGCTGCCTTTTCGTCCTCATCTTTACCCAAAAATCAAGATGGTACCCCCATTTGTCAAATTTGACATTTTTTTGAGGCTTTATAAGGTTACGTGCAAAGTGAGTTTTCATTCACATAAAACAATTCATTTTTTTCAAACTTTTTTAATAAATTTTATATTTCAAAAAAAGTATTTTATTAGCACAAACTAAATTCGTCAACTTTTAATTTGCCCTATTTAAAATAATAAAATATAAAATATTTTGAAAACTCATTTTGCAGGTGGGCTTAGATGAAATCTTCGAAATAGATTTATGCGTTTACTATTTGTTAAATATTTGGTAAAAATGTTTGTGAGTAGTACTTTGTTTTTATGATTTAATGGTAAGCATGTTTTTCTTTCAATTTAAAAAAGAAACATTCATTCAGTGTGGCCAATTAGAATATTGTTTGTAGATCAGAATTTGAGCCCAGTATAGTTACCTATATATCAAAAACAAATTTTACATACCCTATTGCAATACCGCAGTCTTTTTAATATCAATTTTAAAAGATTTATTTTGTTTTGTAAATTAAGGCGAACTACTAAAAATACATTTAATTTGTATTAAATCATATGTGTTTGCGTTGTTTTTTTAAATTTGTATTCTCTCTTAGAATTTTTTATTGGACATGCTGTTAAATGTAATGACATTGTGTTTCGCCTATATAGTGTTCCCGCGGTCCAACTTCAAAGGGGTTGGCGAAACGCAGGATCAACAAATCTCAAACGAATCAGGAAAGAGGGAAGGCACCAAAGGAAAAAAAGGAAAAAGCAATAATTTTATACTAGCTATGGTTAGCTCGGCCGTTATTATCGCCATTATAGGAGCCATAACAACCGTCACCATTAATTATTTTAATAATTCGTCCTTACGAAAACTCAAAAGACAGACCAAAAAATCTGCCACATCATTAGGAAGTTTTTCATTTTTGATATAACACAGGTCAACAAATATCAATGGCACAACCGTTAATTTATGAAAACATAAAAGATTATATCCCATGATAGCCTTATCTCATATATATATTTCGTTTTATCATATCTTCCAGCTTCGGCTTCTTACATCCGTCCATTTTGAAAAAATGGCCTTTTTTTGACCAAATTTAGAGATCAAGAACACCCCAAAAAAAAATGTAAGAATTTTTTTTTATTATATAAAAATCCCTTGTGTCTTATATTTATCATCTCAAATAATGAGAAATTAAATTTTAAATTATCAAGCTCTTACATCAGCATTTAGATAATACGAAATTCATGTCAATACAAATAAATTATCGGCTTTTAATATAAGTTTTATTTGAAGTTTAAATTTAACAGTATAGCTGTTGTACACAGATAAAAAATTTCAATTTATTTTTGTTTTAAAACTTTTTATTTTTTTTTTGGCATTTTCAAATTTTCCATGGTTATAGCTAACTAATTTTGATTACAAAAAAGGTAAACGGCTTTGAAAATCTCTAAGATGGCACGTTTGATCTATGTAGTTAGCTCATAACTCTGAATATTTTGTTAACCTATGTAATTTATCTTTTTTTGTTGGTTAGCTAATCAAATTTTGTATAATTTGATATAACAATCATAACGATAAATTGACATGGAAAGATGTTTATTACTCGGCTCAACAAATATCAATGTTATAAAAAATATTATCATAAAATCACACATCCCCATGGTGGCCTTAGCACATTTATATTTTAAGTTTTTCGTAATTTTTTTGCCTTCGATTTCTTAACTCGTTTACATCGAAAAAATGTTCTTTGACCAATATAATAATTTTGCGAACTAGAACTTAAAAAAAATTAGATTTTTATATATAATCCCTTTTAAATTACATTTATCATCCAAAATGATGAGAAATAAATTTTTTATCATACCTTTTAAATCAGCATTAACAGAATATTTCACATCACTTAAATAAGACACGATATACTATCTATTTTAAATAAAAATATTAGTTGAAGTTTTTAACAGAGCTGTTGTGAATATGCAAGAAAAATTCAATTTATTGTTGTTTTTGAATCTTATGTTTTTTGACATTTTTTCTAAAATTTTTAATGTTTTAGCTGACTGACTTACTAAGTTTATTTGGATAAAAACCGTGAACGAAATCCCTAAGGTGACAGGTTTGGTCTCTGTATTTAGCTTACTAACAAAAATTTGTTGACCTGTGTTACCATTAATTTTTTTGAGAGTTATGAGTTAACTACAGGATCAAACCTGCCATTTTAGGGAATATCATATCCGTTTACAGTTTTTCCTAATTAAACTTAGTTAGTCAGTTATCAATCAAAATTTTAGAAAAAAAGGTCAAAAAATTAAATAAGATTCAAAAACAAAAATAAATTAAAATTTTATTTTTACATATTAACACTAGTTAAACTGTTAGATTCAAACTTCAAATAATATTTCATTCAGAACCGAGAATATGTCTTGTCGTATTTAAGTTTGGACGCGAAATATATTGTATTATCTAAATGCCAATGTAAGAACCTGATATATAAATAAAATTTGTGTTCCGTTATTTGTGATAAAAAATATAAGTTACAAGGGATTTTCATATGCAAAAATCATTCTTATATTTTTTCTTTTTAGGGTATTTAGATCTATCAATTTGGTCAAAAAAGGCCATTTTTCGTTATAGACTCATCTAAGGAACCAAAGACGGAAGAAACTAATAAAAACAAAAAATATTAATGTGATTAGGCCATCATGGGGATGCATTTTTTATGTTTTTATAATTATCTTATTTCTTACATAAATATTTGTTGACCTGTGATGATGTACCTTGCGTATATTAAATTTCTAAAAAGGCAAGTTTTTTGTTTCCCAAATGTATATCTTAAAGTTAATATTAACACTATATGTTAACAAATAAAAAAAACTCACTTTAATTTATTATAAATATATCCTCATCTTAACCTTATTATCTCTATTTTTCATTGTATTGTTGGCTGTGGCAAATTGCTTTTTTACAATTCCACATAATTTTACACTTTTCAGGTAACAATAAATGTGGCCATAACATTACGTCTTCCTCGGCACATGCCAAAAACTACGAGCCTATGAGAGATGAAGATATCACGTTTCCCCCAAATTCTTTCAATTCGAGTTTAGGAATAAATTCAAACCTTTTTATCAATAACACTATGAATAACGTTAATGGACCTAGCAGAGGTATGTCTGCACAACTAATTCAGCACCACAAACATCCACAGGGGAGCTGCAATGGTGTCAATAATTCATTTCATAGCACCTCGTTAGACGATAATAACTTGAATGGACGAATGATATTATTGAACACTACCACCACCAGCTCAAGTCATTCTCACCGATCATCTGGTCATGCAATCGGTAAGGACAAACCCTCTCAACTCCTGCCCCCGTCTAAAGATAATAGGCTTGTTCTGGATCATAATGATAACGTTGATAATATTGATGATTTGGTCGACACAATAAATAATACCAAGAGGAATGCGGGGCCCGTTTCATTGATCGCGAGCGAGCAAATAAATCGTCTCCAACACGGTCGAGTAGATATGCCAGACGGTTACAACTTGTTACCTGACGCCCAAAATCGTTTGCCAGGCCCTTATATCGCGGGAAATAACCATGGCGGCACAGTTCGAGGTCTATTTTATTTTTTTTTTCATTTGTGGCAGACGTTAAAATTAAAATATTGTTATCTCTAAAAATAGCTTTCTGTATTTCTTTTTTTTTTATATTTTTATTACATTAAAAATGATAAAGTAGCTCAAAATAAATGTAAAATTTTGCAGCTATGGATTTATACAAATATTTAAAATATTTATCGATTTGTAATAATTTAAAAACAATATTATCTAATATAAAACAACGTCGAACATTTTTTTCTTCCATTTGAATAAGATGGAAAAACGAAATGATAGCTTTTACTTTTTAAATAAAAATAGGTAATCTTTGCAAAATTCGAAAAAGTAATTGGCTAATTAATTCGCATATATTCTATCTAAATTTCTATATTATTAAACCTTTTATGTAAAATTATTCATTCACGATTCCAAATATTATTATAAATTATATATTTAACAAAACGAATTTGTATTAAGATAAATCTTACAATAAATAAACTTATAATGAGTTATATCATTTATTTTCAAATAAACTCGTACTTAAATGGTAAATACAATAATATAATATACACAAATTAAAAGGTAAATGTTTTTTGGTTTACCTTTTTCAATTGAAAAAAAAATGTAAAAGTTTTTTTGCTATTATTTGATTACAATAGGGAATCACTCTGACTTTCTTAATACGTTTGATCGAAATCCATATTTCGATGCTATCATGCATCACCAACACCATTCTTCTCACATAGTCGCTCCCACCAACCCTATAATTCAAAATAGCGACGGAATGCAAAATTATACTATGGATCGTCGTCGACTTGGTCCACATAATTCAAATATGGTCAAAGTTAGTGGTTATCATCCAAATGTTGGCAAAAATAGTCAACCGACTGATGGAGCAGGTCGACACAATATTTTAGATCAAAATGAAGTTTCCGCTTACCAGCGAAATATCAATCAAGGTGTTCGTCAAAATGTTCAGGTACCTTTTATATTATATATGCCCTTTGCACATACTTAAAATTTTGGATTTTTGAGAAGGCCACATTGTTGATTTCCTTGATATGAATTTGATAGCTATGCCTTGGAAAGTGTGCCCTTCAAGAGATGTAGGGCTAGGGAACGTTGTTTGGATTAAGGTGGTTAAAAGTTTAAAATAAACAAAAAAATTAATCAACTATTATTTATTTATCAAGCATATTTTCTCTCTTTAATTTTTGTTCTAATATAATTGTTTATAAATTTAATATTTTTAAACATGTAAGGTATTTGATTGCAATTTATTTATTATTTAGGGCACGCCTCATATCCATCGTAACGATATGTCTTCCTTAAACCGCTATGACCCCAATAATACTCAGCTTCCGTACAATAAAGGTAATATTAATAAAAATAATGATCACCCTCATTATAACTATAACCAAAACTTGCCACATGAAATAGGACGTCCCCAAAACCTCGTCGCTGCAAGTGCTACAAATATGTTTACTGTCAACCGTCGAAAGTCGATGTCTCTTGACGCAGGTGCTGCCCACCTAGTGGATGAATCTGAAGCAGAAAATTACGGCGCTTCTGACTTGAATGCGGCTCGCCAAAATTTATTAGAACCCCCTACCCATTTTCCTTACGCTCGACCGACATTTGCTAATCAATTAAATATGACGGGCGGTTCTTCCTACTTACATCCTTCGTCGCACATACCTGCCCATCCTCCTTTGCATCAAAGAACGGCCACATTTGTTGATAATTCTCATAGATCTAACAATTTGCCGTTAATCAACCCGGAGTCAACATTTTTAGCCAATTTTCTGCCATATGATATTGAGAAATTTGATAAAAATGTAGGTTTTTTTTTGGTTTATGAGTGACTAATGTCAATTTTTGAAGGTTATGCGTTAGAAGTCTATGCTATTTAAATATTTTTTAAATCTTTTTTCCTATTTTTTTAATTTTTGTAAGCTATAAAATCTTTAAAATTGAATAAAACAGAGAAGATTTAAAAACATAGATATAAATTTTTTTATATACACAACAGCTAAAATGTCAAATTTATTATTTTATTTTAAACCCAATAAGATCGTGTCTTATTTAGGTTGGGCCATAATTTTGTCCTTGCTTAATTAACATCTCTCAATAGGTATAGTTAACTCATTGTAAAGCGTTTATATTAACAGAACTAAGAAAATCATTTAAATTCCGGAAAATTAAAGCCTAAAATATTTTAAATTTTTTTGCTTACATTTTGGTCGCTTGCACGACTTTCGCTTTCATTTTGAAAGGAAAGACCAATTGGCTTTTTCACGCCTTGACGAATTTAATGACCCCTGAGACAAGGTAAGGCTAGTCGGGATTTTTATTATTTAGCGTTAAAAACTGACTATATATTAAGGAAGAAATGGTCCATAAACAATTTATATTTTGTCGATTAAAATTGTATTTTTAATTTTTTTATTATTGCTTACTCTTATGATAGAGCTGTAGTCTGGAACGTTAAATTTAATTTATATTTTAAAATTTAGAGAGCAGATATGACATATTACCTGAATATTGAAATTTATGATTTGTTTCATGTATTTTTATATGTAGAATAATACAGGTCGACTCACTTCTGCTAAGGCCACTCAGCAGAGCTGCTTAACGCAATACACTGATAATACCGAAGAAGACGGGAACGCGCAACGTCCTAATGAAAATGGATCAGCCCCCCAAGCCTCATTTTACAATGTGACAAGCATTAAAAATTTAATCGGTGGACCTGGCCATTCATTACAATCCCAACAACAAAATTTAGTTAGTGAACAGTTTAGCCATACTGGTATGACCAATAGCTTCTCAAATTATTACGATTCAATCAAGGGAGATAAACTTTTAAGTAATAATTTTTAACAATATTTTATGTTAATATTATAAGGATTCACATAAAATTCTGTGAATTGAATTTAAAAATACATAAAATTATCAACAAATTTCAATTGAGCACCTTTGTCATATATTTGTGTATGTAATCTTTTAGTGTTTTATGTGTGTCTAGGCAATCATAATTAATTTTTGTATATTATAACGATTATACTATAAAATAAATTATAATATTTTTATTTCACTAGGTTCATATATGCCACAGTTCGTGCCTCTAAATCAAATCCAAATCGGGAATCTTGTTGTCGAAGGTTTTTTTATTTTTATATAAATTATTTCTTTAAAATTACTCTTTCAAAAAGAACTGTTAAACATAATGTTTTTGCTATCCTAACCATTTTATCTTGTTATTTTACAATTTTTTAGGTACCTTCGGAGCTTTAAGAAATGCTACGGTAAATCTCAACAGTTTCAAAATGCCAGCGATGATTAAAATTATAAAAAGTTTGCAAATTTTTGTATTGCAGTATAAATATGAATTAAATACTTCTATAGAAATCAAAATTGAAATTTATATATTTAATTTTTATTGCTATTAGAATCCTGTAAGAACCTCATGTTTTACTTGTATTTCGACCTAGTACTTTTTATGTTTACAGTTTAAGTATTTGCAAATTTTTTGTATGTTATCATACATTTATTTTTATTCTTGTTATATTTTTACAGCAAACTGTGGTATAGTTCCCGCCCAACAAGCTCTTATGATAAATGAGTCCGCGTTTCACAAACTTGGCAATTTACAGCACCCAAATATACTTGCTTTATGGGGATTTTCACGTAACAATGTGGTTAGTGCTACTAAACAGTCTTATAAAAATGAGGAAAGTTCTGAAAAAGATTTCATATCTAACGCCAATATACTCATTTATTGTGACATCCCTACTAGTATAAATAAAAATAATGATCATTTTGATATAATGAATGATTGGAATACCGAAAGCCACACACCTAAACATATGAGTATACTTAAATTATATCTCTCGCAATACAGTGAAACTCCGGAGAATCTAAGAAAATATCAGGTATTTACAGTTTAAACAAATAAAAAATTTTGCGTGACACCTAATAAAATAGGTCAATAATTTTTTGAAAGTTATGAGTTAACTACAGAGATCAAACCTTCCGACATAATGTATCGAATCCTTTTATCGTTTTTCCATATTACACTTAGTTAGTCAGTTATACATTAAAAATTTTAGAAAATAAATAAACCAAAAATTCAAAAATAAAAAATTGAATTTTTATTGTTTAATATTTACAGTAATTAAACAGTTAAATTCAAACTTCAAATAATCTTTTTATTTTAAATCGATAATATATCGTGTCGTTAAAAAATTGAATATTGTTTAATATTTACAATAATTAAACTGTTAAATTCAAACTTCAAATAATATTTTCATTTAAAATCGATAATATATCGTATTTAAATTTGGACGCGAAATATTTTGTATTATCTAAATGCCGATGTAAGTGCTTGATATATTGATAAAATTAATTTTTCATCATTTGTAATTAAAAATATAAGTTACAAGGAATTTTTATATGCAAAAAAGATTTTTAAACTTTTTTTAGGGTATATTTAGATATATCAATTTGGGTAGGCAATTTCGATATAGATGGATCTTAGGAGCCAATGACGGAAGAAACAAAGAAAAACGAAAGATATATATGAGATTAGGCCATTATGAGAATGCATTCTTTTAAGTTTTCATAAAATTGATCTGACATTGATATTTGTTGACCTCTGTAATGTAAAGAATTTTTAAAAATTGTTATCATTGAATACATCTAAAAAATTATTTAATTTTTTTTTGTAAAACACCTAAAATGATACTGTTTACGAATTTTGTTCCTTTTTTTTTAAATATTACTTTAATTTAATTTAAAAGTTGATGCAATCATATTTTTAATTGTAGGAATAATCATTGAAAAACTTATTATTTTTTTGCCATTAAACTCTAGTTAACTACCAAAGATTTCGTCCACTTCTCGTTACAACTCTTAAATGGACTAGAGTACATACACCATCATTCTATCATTCACAAGGATATATCAGCGCGGAACTGCTTGTAAAAACCGTATTTTTGTATTTTAATACATTTTGTAAAATATTTTTCGTTTTTTAATATATAATTTTTATGATTTTATATATTTTTGGCAAAAAATTAAATATGGTTTAATAAATTTTTATTTTATTTTTATAGAATATTACGCTAGTCAACAAATTTTTGAGAGTTAGGAGATAAATACAGAAAACCTGCCATCTTAGTAATTTCAAATCATTTACCGTTTTTTTTTATTTCAAACTTGGTAAGTCAGCTATAAACATTAAAAATTAAAAAAAAATGTCGACAAAAATAAACTGAAATTTTGTTTTACATGTGCAAATAGCTAAACTGTTAAATTCAAACTTTAAATAATAATTTTAATAAAGACCGATAATATATTGTGTCATTTTAAGTTTGGATGCAAAGCAATCTGCATTACCTAAATGCTGTTGTAAGAGCTTGATATTATGCAAAAGGTTTAACCTAAAAAATTAAGTTACGAAGAATTATATATGAATAATTCTTAAAATTTTATTTAGGGTATTCCCAAAGTTACTAAATTTGTCATTTTGGTCATAAAAGGCCATATTTTAATATGGACGGATAAGGCCCATAAGGATGTGCTTTTATGTTTTCTTAAACATATTTTATCTGCCATTGAAATTTGTTGACCAGTGTTATAAATAACCTATATTTATTACATCCAAAATAATTATTTTATTAATAAAATTATTTTTTTAATTTTATCCTTTTATCTAAAACTCTTTTATTAGCCTAACCGAAAATATGTGCCTTAAAATTGGGGACACCTCACTGGCCCGGGACATATTTGCTGGAGATTATTGTTGCTTGGGCGACAACGATAACCGTCCTATCAAATGGATGGCCCTGGAATCACTCCTATTTAACGCTTATTCGACCTACAGCGATTTAGTAATATATTGCCATAATTTTTTGATATTTTAATGTTTATATATTTTTATTTCAAATTATAATTTGAAATTCTGAAGTACTGCTATAATATGAATTGAAAAAATTAAAATATTTAAAAAACTTATTTAATACCTTAGTCGCAAAAGTCTTCACTTTTTTATTTGATAAACCTTAAATGGGAGAGTTTAGCTTGAGAATATAAATCATTGTGAATTTTGCTCTTAATTTTTTTTTTAAATTTTCTTCAACATTATGTCAATTTATATAACCCGTACAATATCTTGATTGTACAAATATTCATACAATCTAATCGAATTTCTATTTGTCTTTAAGTGGTCTTTCGGAGTCACCATGTGGGAAATAATTAGCCTCGGCGCTATGCCTTATTACGAAATCGACCCTTACGAAATGAGCAATTACCTCCAAAATGGTTATCGATTAAGTCAACCTACGCATTGTCCGGACGAATTGTATTATTTTGCCTTTACTTTAATTTTGTTTAATTTTAACACTTTTTCGCTAGAGCATTGAGAAATTTATAATTGAAATTTTGGGGGTAGAAAAACGCTTTCTTTCCCTTAAATTTGTTGCAATGAATTTTTTCTTTCCCATTTTTTTTCAGTTTTAAGCAGTATCGGTAACTTGAATAACCAAGATAGGCATTTTTTTGAGCGCATTTTGCACGTGCTAGCATATTATTAAAAGAATAAATTAATTACAAAAAGGCGTAATCCCTTTAAAACTATTAAATAATCTCTGTTTTAGTAAAATTTATAAATTTAAAATTTGTTGCCCGTTTTTTAGGTATTCCATCATATTGAGTTGCATGCGTGCTGCCCCCGAAAGTCGTCCGTCCTGTGATGTTATCCGTGAATCTCTTACCGCCTTCCAAAACACTCTAGACCGCTTTATTTAATAGTCAATGTTTTATTGTATCATGGATACAATTGCAAAAATCGTTTTCAATAATTTTACAAGTCTTTGAAGAGTTGTGCTACTAAAACTTATTGCCTTGGCCTAACCGTTTTAACAATGTTACGGCAGATAAACAATACAATATATAGTAGAGTTGACCACCCTAGTCTGATTTTTAATTCTCGTTTACATTGACGTATTATGTTTAAAATAAGAGAAATATCGGTGTCTTTTCCTTCACTTAGTTAAACCGAGGTAAATGTTAAGACCTAACTTTAATTAATGCCAAGCTCTTCGTATCTCCATCCAACTGAAAAACTCTTGCTAACCTGAGGTGTTTTTAAATTTAGAAAAAGTCTGAAGTCTTTTTGATACCACTTAACAACTTCGAAATATCTGAATTTTTCGTTATTTATATGAAAAAATAGAAAATTCTGTTAATGGCATATATTTAACATTATGTTAATAAGCCGGATTTTTTTCCTAATATGTATTTCTATATATCTAGAAAAGTATTTAATTTTTTAGTTTAAATGTACCCCTAAGATATTTAGCAAAAGTTTGTTTTAATTTATATTTTTAATGTTTGTAAACAAAATTATTTGTGCTACATATATTTTTATATTTTTATAAGATAATTTGTTAAATATCGTATTCATTTTTATTTATATTATTATACTGTGTATGTACTTTTTTAAAAAGTTTT
The DNA here is from genome assembly GCA_030555515.1 of Acutogordius australiensis. Classification (NCBI taxonomy): domain Eukaryota; kingdom Metazoa; phylum Nematomorpha; class Gordioida; order Gordea; family Gordiidae; genus Acutogordius; species Acutogordius australiensis. The sequence continues at coordinate 28,419,406 of CM060245.1, read as the reverse complement.
ATAGATTTATTACAGGGTGTATATGGTATTGCATGATATTTATAAATTAAATTCAATATGAAATAAATATATTTATTTATAGAAGTTTTATATTATAAAAATTACAGAGAATTCGTCTAATATTTTCATCAATCATTAAGCTATACGTTTAATGTGTATAAAAAAACACGCCGTTTATCTAGGTTAATTTGGATTGAAGCTGTGTGTGATAAATATTAAATAACCCATTTGATATTTAATTTTATGTGTTAACACTTTAACAAAATACGAAACTAAGGGGTTTATTACTAATTCTGTTTTCTACAGTAGTATCCCAAAGATCGGCACTTTTCACACAACGATTGAGGGTGTTCTTTACTTTGATCCGAAACGTCAAGACCATCGGGTTTTTCTAATGGTCGCTAAATAAATATTATTTATAAATATTAAAAAATTCAGGTTTTGCATGCCCACCGCATTACACATAATTACTCAATGCGGTTTCAAATATAATAATACAAAAGTGATTGAGACTTCCAGGGCTGGCGCTACATATAACAAGGCGTCCATAAACGAGAATAGATATTTTATGCTATATCGACGATAGGCACCCCAAAAAACCTGCTGTTCGCCGCCTCTATTCTAGAATGCTATTTATGGGCGCACCTGACCTGCCCAATTTCGTTTAATTAGCGATCACGTCTAATAAAATTTAGCCTTATTCGAATTGAATGTATAGTAGAAATAGAGTATTGTCCATTGTCCCGTCAACTAATTCTACTTTAACAATATAATGATAGGCGTAATCAATTAAAATGTAACTAAACTTTAAATATAAAAATTTATAGCTCTGAAAGAGTTTACAACGAAAGTTATTTTTTTTACTGAATAACGCCGCAATAAAAAAAATATATATTGTATCGACTTGTATTTCATGATTTGGACTACCGGGCCAGGGGGACTTATTAACTAATTACACCCTATAAAATATATGAATTTTCGGCGAGATAATTTTCTATTTTTTTTTACCATTTTTTCAATCATTGAGCTGACTTAAAAAGTTTAATCAAAAAAAGGATAAACGGATAATATGGCTAATCTGATTTCTATAGTTAGCTCATGTATCTCAATTTGTCGGGTTGTGTGCTATAAAAATTAATAAATGTGTTACAAGATTTTGCCCCAAAACTTTTCCTTGAGCCTTACTTGACAGAAATTTGCCTCTATCAAATGCAGCAGGTGGCCCCCACTATAATTTAACACCGGTAAGGTTTTTCCTAATCACTTAAGTTTTTTGGCGGCATACTATCCAAGCTGGCTGTTCGCTTTAGCTGTACATAGAATTTTGCAAACACTCAAGGCCGACGTAACAGATTTAAATGATTATAAAATATTATACTTGTTTATGAGGGTAAACATTAACGCGACATTTGATACATTCTTGACCCATGTTAGCCCAGCTGTTTCCTGACATCCATTTACGTTTGCATTTAGAGCATTTGTATTCGCCAAAGCATCGTTTCTTACCTTGATAAGGCGTTAGCCCCTCTTTGCTCATCTAAATTCCACAATTTTATAACTAAATGCGTTAATTTGATAATTTAATTTAAATCGGGAAACTATTTACGACACAAGTATTCAATTATGAGAATCCTTATTTATTTATTTTGTAAGTTTTTTTAAATTTGTATTCATACAACACGTAAAATCATTTGCTCAGCCACATTAAACATAAATATAAAATAAATACAACTCATCATAACAATGTTAATAAGCGACATTATTTAGATTGTATGCTTGAAATATATATAAAAGGATCTAATATAATTTGAAAAATACTAAAAATATATATACTTCTTTACTTTATTTTGTAAATTTAATAAGGTTTAAATTAGCGTTTGACAAATTAAGACGCAATTATATGTTTTTTAACCTGAGCTAGCCTAGCTAAATGTTCCACCAGGTAGGGGGTGAGAGCACCATAGGGCATTAAAGGACTAGGTATGTTATTATTTGGATGTTGAAAAGGTAGATTGGCAATTGCACCATAACCACCGCTATGGTTTAGAATCATAGGTTCAGCCGTATCACTCACGATATGATTAAAATATGGAATATCAATTTTAGTGGGTAACTGTGGTGGCAGGGGAGCCCTTAAGCTATTATTTTCCAGGAGCGATAATTGATAGAGGCCCTGAGCTAAGGCATCAAACCCATGGTTCAAGTTTGGAGGGTGCAAATAGAATGATGGCGGAGTATGTGGACCGTATGCCCATGGGGTCGGATACGGATATTCGAGCAAATTCATCCCGGGATAATTACTATTCGTACCAAGAGGAGGAGCATTCGAGTGGAAATGATTATTAGCCATTGGCATTGCTGGATAGCTAGGGGCAATATGCAAGGATTGATTGGGATGGAATGGAAAATGACTATTGTTGGCGGCCGGATGTTGGTGGGGAAATAAGAATTGATTGTTGTAATCACATCCGGACAAATTCACGATAATTTGGGACATTTTGAGTTTGGTTATTCTGGGCGAGCCCTGACCACCCAATATCTTTGAAGGGGTGAGGGATAATAGGCTATTACTTATATTACCCTGTCGTTCTCTGTTGTTGAACTTGATGGCAAAATTATTTGGGAATTTTATAGAGGATGAGCAATCTTTAGAACAGCTAAAACCGTTTCGCAGCTTCCCATTGCCGCTTCCCTTAGGGTCATAATGTCCGTTTTCAGACTTTGTATATCTCGGAGCTTTGATATCAGTCTTGGCCGGGCCCAGTTCTAACTTATGTGCCGTCATTTATAATTATAAGCCTTGATATTACATTGTCCTTTTTTCCTACCAAATTTACAAGGTTTTGCGAGTTAAACACAAATTTTTTGAGATTTTAAAACACGTGAATTTACGAAAAATATTTCTTAATGTGACTTTTTTTTCCTTTATTAAGAATACTTAACCAATAGCGATAAATATGTGAGTCAATGGAAAGTGGAATTTTTTATTTTTTTTTTTATTTTTTCCACTAATCACACATTGTTATGGTTCCGTTATTTGAGCACTATAAAAAATCATATAGAAAATTTATCGATTGCTACTGTTTCCCTTTTTTGCCTTGACTGACTGACTTCTTTTAAATTATTCAGTCTCAAATATCGGATTAGTTTTGCTTTAAATATGAGAGAGAAGCTTAAAAAAATGTTAAAAGCCTTCATAATTTTTTTAATTACAAAAAAATGGTACAAGTTTATTAACATTGTCATTGTTTTGGAAATTTACTGTGGTAGGTTTGCATAAAAAATTTAAATCTCAATGCAAAACTTGAAAAAAATTGCTACTTAACCGAAAGCTATTAGTTAATTTCTTATGATGACACAATCTTTTAATTAAACTGACTTGATTGGTGTAAAAAGATAGCGCCCTCTCAATTGTAATAAAACATCTCATATGCATTATCTTACATTGACCAAAAACTGCCTTTTTTCACAAATACAATAAATTTGGAAAAAATAAAATACCTTTAATTGTAATTCTTATTGCGAAAAAAAATGACACGCACGTCCCAGGTAAGCCGCGGATCGTATCTGCGTCGACATTATTACCGTGGCACAATTTTAATATAATTTGATAGAGTTTAGCATTTAAATGTCAAAAATGTTTTTTTCTCAGTCGTAACATTAAAAATGTTGTTAAAGACGGTAGCCGAAAAATGACAAAAAACTCGAAAAATGTGTTTCTCAAACTTATTAAGGCGACTTAGTTTGCCGCCAATGTTTAGGGACCCCAATTTCAAGGGCAGTTTTTTGTGCTTTATTTGATATAGAGCTTTTTTCTGAATTTGAAAAATGTAACAGGTGTCCTAAATCATACCCAAAAAAACTAACTCTCTTTTTGACGTGTTTTTTTTATAAATATACTTTGTTCGTGAGATTGGAGAATTATTAATCATGTTATTTCCAATTAAGAGGTTAACAATAAATATGAAAATTATGATCTTTATATTTAATAGGCTTTATTGATAATTTTAAGCGACCTTTTATGTATATATATAAATACTTTGTTGGATCAATTATTGCAAAAATTTTCAACAATATTGTTACTTTACCCATTTATCGGGTAGCCAAACAAACCTCTTTTAATATTTTACAAACCCCATATTCTTCTTTATCCTTCCCCCCTTCAAACCTAAATATTAAAATATACCAAAAACCAAAAAAAAAATCACCCCCCCCTCCCTACCCTGCAAAAACACAAAAAATAAAATTTAAATAAAAAAAAAAAAACACAAAATATAAAAAATATATATCAAAACCCAAAAAAGTTATAAAGATAAGTATAATTTTATTTTTTATAATTAAAATTTTATTAATCCGTGAAAATTTTTTGTGAAATATAGAAAATTTTTTTTTTTATTTTTAAGTTAATTAAAATACTTATAAACGTAAATAAACTATTCCTTATTAACTTAAAGAATTCTTGGATTTATTCAGCGTTTATAAATTGTTTTGTGAACGAAATACCCTAAAAACTAATATAAGTTAGCACTTCTTAGAAAATTAAACTATAACTTATAATTAAGTAAATTATTATATAGCTAAATGAAAATATTTATCGAACACATAATTAAAATTAGAATTTTACATAAAAAATATAACTAATTTTTAATTCAAAAATAATTACATTTTCAAAGGAGCCCAACAAGAAAAGCATTGCAACTAAATAGTTAATTATTCATTACTTTGTGCATACATATTATTTTTTGGTGTAAAAGGAGAAGTAAATTAATATAAATATTATCAACCATTATAAATTAAAAATCCATTTTAGATAAGTTAATACCAGTATTAGCAAAACAATGAGCCAAAAAACTTTGCATATTTTCCCCAAAAGTTAAAGCAAAGAAGGGAGCTATAAAGCTCCAAAATAAAAATTTAAAAAAAGCGCCCACACGAAAAAAGGGGCAAAAAAAACCAGGCTCTTAAAAAGCGCCCCAAAAAGCCCATTTTTTTATAATAATTTTGAAAAATTTCAATTTTAATAATGATGGATAGGTTTCATAAAAATTCTAGGAGTTTTATTTTTTGAAGAAAAGGGACTTTTTTCTAAATATGCCTTTTTTATTTAAGCAAAAAAGGGGCTTTCTTTGCCATGCCCACGCTGGCATTTGCATTTGTGGAAAAAAACTCAAAACTTGTTTAACAAAAGCTTATTCATTTTTTTCGCAGCCCTCGTTAATACAGCCCTAAAAATAATAATAAATAAACCCACCATAGTTCAGGTTAAAAAAGTTAGTGCATGATGGAGGACGAGCATACCCCCATTTTGATTGGATATATCAAGAAGTTTTCAATATAATAAATATTCATTAAAATTTTAAAGCTTTGTTTATAATCTGTGGTTATTATGAAAAATATACCATTGATTTTAATTCATAAAAATTAATCACATTTTTGCAAAATTATATGTTAAGATGTAGTTTATCAACAATTGTTGATAATTTTCTAGAATTAAAGTACCATAATATAGCATTGTGCGAGAATTAATCTTCTAAGTATTAAAATAATTAGACAAAATTAATGAAAATAATTAATTAAGTATATTAATATTTACAAAAAACGTTTAAAGAAATGCTAAAAGTTTAATATATATTGTAAATTCCTTCATCACGTTCCATATCAAGATTTATTAGCAATTTGTATACAAAATATATCTTGCAACAAACTACAATTTTTTTGACTCATTTTAGAACAGGTAATTGGTGAAATTTGCAAAAAGCAAGACTATTAAGATTGGTTATGCTTTGATTGTCCTGTAAGTGGTTATGTACTTGCTCATTTCTTTCTTTACCACTCTGATTTCCATGAATCTGTATGCTTAAACTTGCATGAATTAATATCTCTAAATCAAAATTTGAAAATGTATCAATAACTAATATTTAAGGACATTTAGATTAATTTCAAATTTTAAATATAAATAAATATTGGCGATTTGACCTAATGATTTTTAGCTCGTGGTCTAGCTTAAGTGATTGTCCAGTATCCAGGGCTAAAGGGGATACTAACGTGTGCCGTCTCTCAAGCGATTTAGAACAAGGGGGCATGTTTGCGGGTGAATGACTAAGGCCTTTGACTTTCAAGGTTTTACTCTAATATTCCGAAGGATGCGGCGTCATTTCAATTATCGCAATGGCGGAAGGGCGTACATAATTCAACTGGCGTCAGGGGTTATGAATCGGCGCTTAGCAGTTTCAATGCTCACCAAAACATTTGGATGCATATAGTTCACAAAAACGGTCTTGGAATAGTTTTCGACGCAGGATCGGGTACCTGCCCATGCAAGTTAAAAATTTCCTAATTAAAGTGAGTGTTGTGGTACTCACATCCCCAATTTTCTTTTCGTAAGTTTATTAAACTATTTAAAGTCAATGTTTTGCTACTTGGTGTTAAATCAGCTCTATTAATTTAATTTTACCATCTCAAAATAATTGTTGCAATATATTCATAATAACTTATAAAGCAAAAGTTTTTATTTAAGACCATGTGCAAAGTAAGTTTATTTTTGTAAAATTTTGAAAATAAAAATAGTTAAAAATTTATTTTTATATAAATTTCTTGAAAAATATTATTTCAGCAAAAGCATTTCATGTGCATAATTCAAATTAGGCAACTTTTTTATAATTTTTGTGTTTTATGGGGAAATAAAATTTTCTATATTTTAAAAATTTTACGAAAATAAAAACTCACTTTGCACGTTCCACAAAATAATAAAACAAATAAATAGCCTTGAAACTTTTAAAGTTTTGGAAGTCTAAAAATGGGGCATTACAATTTCGCACCTTAGCATTTGTGGGTCAAAATCTAAGCGGACTTTTCTATTTGATAAATGAGATTTCTAATTTTTTTCTGAAGAAATTAAATGAATTCATATTATAAACAAAAAGACATAAATATTGTCTTTAATAGTTGAATATTTTAAAACTTAATTTCAACCATGGTTTATAAAACAAGACCAAAAAAAAGTAAATGTTAAAAATTGTTTTGAACAATTTGAACAATGCTGTGTTTATGTTGGTGATAGTATTTACCTAAAATAAAAAAAAACCTTAAAAAACAATTGATAAAGAGAGTTTCTATTTTATAGCTATGAATTAACTATTTATTTTGTAAATTACTTTATTTACAAAAATTAATATATGATAAACCTGGATAAGATTATAATTTTTTATATAATGCATTATTAAAAGATATATTTTGCATAACTGAAAATGTGGTTGCATACAGAGCTGGGAAAAAAATATGTTTATTCTAACAAGTTTTTGCGTTTTTTCCTTTAAATGCCCACAAACTCGTGGGCATCCCAAAATAAAAGCGTATTTCTTGCTTAAAAAAAAGCGGCTGATAAAAAAAAATCCCCTTTTTTTCTAAAAAAAACTCCTGAAAAAATAAACGCACTTATCATTATTATAAAAAAAATCAAAATTTTTACAAATTATTTTGAACAAAACAAAAAATGAGCATTTTGAAACTCTTTTTAAGAGCCAATTGGGTTTTTTATTAAATTCTTATTTTGGCCCTTCATTAGCTCCCATTCTTTCCATAAGTTTTTTGAGAAAATGACAAAGTATTTTGGTTTATTGTTATCCCAGCACTGGTTGCATAATATAGGCTACATAGTACCAAAGTCCGAAATATTAAAGAGTTATAATGGAAAAGAGTGACGGTTTTTGTTATGTTGATTTAACCCGCGAATTCTAGGGTGAGAAATTAGTTAACTTTAGTGCTTCAGTGGAGTCTATACGAACCTCTTGATCTTTTTTATTATTTTATAAAAATTTAATGAATAGTGCAAATTTTATTTGGCACAAAGTATAATCTAAAAAATTGAATTTTCATTTTTTTATTAAATTAAATAAATCAGATGGCTGAATTGTGTTAGATTAGGTAGAATATTTTATTTCATAAAATATAAAAAAATTTTAGCTATTATTCACCATAAAAATTATGTATTTTACAAAGATCTTATACAATTCAAAATAATTAATATAAAAAAAATTTTAGAAAAAGTAATTAAAAAATAAGGTTAAAAATATTAAATATTTACATTGAGGCTATATAGTGGTTAACGTTGAAATTTACCATGTGAAGTTCATACGGATTCAATTTCTAAATGTTAAACAAATTTTATCATTCGACTTAGACCGAATTTTATTACTAGTTTTGTTAGTGTTTTATTTGAAGATATTCAAAATATAAAAAATGCTGGGGTCCGTATGGAACCCAGAATCTCAATCGCTAGCTATGAAATTTGTTTTTTTATCATCTAGAGAAAAATACTAACTTTTTAATTAAAAACTGATTTAAGTTATTATTAATGTAAATTGTAAATTTTATTCATTAAAAAATAGAAAAAAAAATCTGAAAAATGGTTGTTTTTTATTTTACATTACATCACATAAATCTTATCAATAAATTAAATGTATCAATATTAATGTTCAAATCGTGTATTTAGGCCTCTTAAAGCATTTTTAAAAAGAAATATGAAAAACAAAAAATTAGAAATAAAATATTATTTATAGCTATTTTTCACCAAAAAAAAGAAAACAAAAATAATTTGTTTTATAATTATATAACACAAACATCTTATAAACATGCAGGCACTATTCTAGACCCCTTTGAAGGGGGAAGGGGCATTCCCTAAAAAATATTTTTTGCCTCTAAAAAAATTAGATTTGTCTCTCCCCCTCTCCCCGCCAAAAAAATCAAATTTGCCCCCCAAATACGTATAAATTTTATTTGCTCTTCCACTCCCATAAAATTAAATTTGCTTCTCTAAAAATTATTATTTTAAAAATATTGTCTTTTTGCAAAAATTGTTTTCATTTGTATCAACACTTCTTATCCGCTCTATTATCATCAATTTATTTTGTATTTATGATTTAAAAATTTGTTTTATTTTTTAAAAATAATTAATGATCAATTTCAATTCAAAATGATTTAAATTTCAATACATATGATTTAAAACACCATTGTTTGTTAAAGCAATTAAGAAATACAGAGACATTTATAGATTTATTAAACAACTATTTTATTATATATAATACTTTTTTAAAAGACAACAATATTTATAGACAAAAAAACTAAATCTAAGGACTTTTCTTATTTTTATTTATTTTCTAATCATGAGTTTGAAAATAATTAAAATATTAATCATAAATTAATAAGTTTTAATATTAGTATTATTGATTTTTTTAATAATTGACTCTTTACCGATAATATTTATTTATCTTCAAATTCCCTTTCTATATTTGATTATCCTTTGTTAGATATAACTAAATTAGAGCCTCTTTAAAAAATAAGTAATATTGATAAAAATTTATTATCTAGAGAAATTGACATAGCAAAAAAAAATAAAAGATTTAATAATTACAAATAATATTCTAATAATTATGCTAAAGTTAAACATGATTGGCTTCGGCTGATACTTTTTTAAAAAAAAAATTATTTAAAATAAAAAAAAACTTAACGGCTGTATCAAAAAATAAAAATTAATGTTTTTAGTCGTTGCATGTGGTGCCTAAAAAATATTTTTTAGAAAAAAAAAATTTAAAATTTGAAAATTTTTTACACTAGACGCCTCTATGATATTCAAATGGGTACAATTTTTTTCGTCAAAACTTATTTTTCACTAATCGCAGCCATTACAAGGAAGCGTTTTCTAATTTATCACTTTTTTATAAGTTTGTTATTTGGCTCTTCAACGTTGAATTGTGAGGCCATATTTTCTTCTTGTAGGATAATAACTTTTAGTAGGCTGGTAAATAGTGACCTGCATAGGTTCTTTTCGGACAAAAAATCATTCACTGGGGCGTTGAAATTTGATGAATTTTATAATTTCATCAAAACAGCCTATCGCCTAAAATTGTTAGATATACAATTAATTGCTCAATACTAGCTAATTATTATTTACTATTTTAAGACATATGCAAATTTTTATTATGCGCATTAAACGTTTATGTTCATGTTTTATTTAATTTATTACCATAATATTGATTACTAGTTGCATTTTTTCCATTTTAGCGTTTTACTTTTTTGGAGGCAGTGAGCTCCTTCAGTTTGATTTTCCAATTGGCTCCTGCACTCTTCCTTATTTAAATTGTGGCATCTCATGTTGGTGTTTATCTTTGTCCAGGTGAGTTTAGGTCTACCTCTTGTGCCCTTGCCTGGGAGATTGCAAAGATCAAGCTCACTCTATTGTCTTTTGTGGCCTAACCAGTGTTTATTCATATATGTTCTTCCAAATTGGCATACTTTATAAAATGTTTTTATAAATCAACCTTATTTTATTTCATTTTTTAAAATCCAAAGTTTTATATAATTCATTTTTATCATTCATATCTATTATATTATTATTTTTCATTCGCATTGATAACAAATAAAATTATACTTACAACTAATTTCTGACTCATATCTTTTTAAGCAATAAATATTAGTGCAAACAATTAATTTTAATTCACATATCCAATTTACAAACGCAATCATTTTTTTATTTTATGAATATAATAAATCATTATTAATCTTTAATAGTAAATTTTGAACATGGATTAAATTGGTGTAATTTTTTACCTTTATCGAAGGTCCCGGCGTATTTTGCTGCCGAAGGCGGCAATTTCTGCCCCCAAGAGTTTTTTTGCCTCCCCCCCCCCCCCCCAATTAAAAAAGCTAGAATCGAGCCTTTACATGTGTAAAACTACTAAAATTAACTAGAAAATAAAGCCGATTAGTTCAAATTTACACAAAGCCATTATCATGGGTTTTAACAAGCGATTAGCACAGTAGGATTCATATGGACCCCAGCACATGAATTTTGAATATCTTCAAATGACTAAATTTGTGACCTTTATATAACAAACAAAACTAGTAATAAAATTTTGGTCGAAGTCTAATAACTAAATTTGTAATTAGAATTTTGGTTGTGGTCCATATAGACTCCTTCCATTCAACTTCAATGTTTAAAACCATGTTATTGTCATTTAAACTTAAATAATTGCGACCTTATATTCTATTTATATTTTTTTAAATAATTTTACATAATAAGTAGGAATGTTTAATGGTAATATTTTTTTCTTACAATAAAATATCTAGTTTTTATGTAAATAGCTAAAAATAATTTATTAAATATATATTTTTTCATAAAACTCTCTAAATATGTTTTGCTAGACCTAAAAACAAGATTGACATGATATATTTAGCAGTATGGAAAAACCAATTTAATTTTTTAGATTCTATTTGTGTCAAATAAAATTTGCAATGTGGCTGCGGTTGGTGGAAAAAAATTTTGACGAAAAAAAATCGTACGCATTTGAATAGCATTGAGGCGGCTAGTGTGAAAAAATTTTAAAAAATTAAATTTTGTAAAATTTTTTGTAAATTTTTTTCAAAAACGATTTGTTAGGCATTTCATAAAGAAAAAAAAACCTAAATTTACATTTTTTGATATTCCCGCTAAATTTTTTTTTATTTTAGATTTTTTTTACATTTTAAAAGAAGTATATTTGCCGCAGCCATTCATTGGTGACAACCTTTGTTAGTCTAAAATTAAAGAGCATGTAATTCTCTTTAAAATAATAAAGACTATAGCCATAAAACTTTTAAAGATAAAGACGTTTAAATAGGGATTCTATGACCCCACTATAAAAAAAACAATTTGTTTAAGGTTTCTCCCATACCTTTTCCTTTGAGGCGCCATACCCTTTTAGGCTTTGACTCTTTAACCCGAGTAAAGCAAATAATATCGCCGACGGGTTAAACAGGAAGATTTTATCGCACGCCGGCGACGTCGGTTTTTAGCCTAGGCTCTCAAATAGGCACATCGTTAATGGCCTACTGCCTAAGTTGACCACTCAGAAGCTTCAAATTATTTTTCCAAAGAAAAAAGCTACTGTGCACGGAATTGAACTAAAGATATCCTTTGTCTTAGGCAGAAGGCACTGAGCTATCTGAGCCGACATGCGGATTAACATTGAAATTGTGTAGGGTCCATAAGGAACCCAATAGAATTTCTAATTATTTAACTAATTTCATTAGGCCTAGACCAAAATTCAATTATTATTTTTGATTACAATGAATTTAAGAAAAAAAATACATGGCCAATAATTTTTAATAGTAATTAAGATACTCATAATTTAATAAGTGCTGCGGTCCATATATAGCTGTGGCTAATACTTCTTTCAAAATTGTAAAAAAAATATTTCAAAAATTAAAAAATTTAGCAGCTAATATCAAAAAATGAGAATTTTGGTTTTTTGGTCGTTGTAAAATTTTAATTTTTAAATTTTCAAACAGCAACCTCAATGTTATTGCGTGCAATTATTTTTTCGTCAAAACTTTTTATTCCACTAGCCGCAGCCTATACACAATGCTAATTGCGGGTTAACAATTAACTCAAATTGTCAAATACTAACATTTTGATTTTGATATCTTTTATAAAAGATTTAGGATGCTGTAAATTTGAACTTATTTAGTAAATAAATTTTCAAAAATATTTAAATTAATAGTGTCGCAAATGCAATAGAGTGTGTAATAATATTTTATTCATAATTCCAAAAACAAAATTTTATTAAACGCGTCGCGTTTTAATAATGCTTGTTCAAACAAAATGCTTTTCTACCATGTGTTTCATGCGTGTTTTACTAGAAAAATAAAAGCAAACTTAGACATGGTCACAACAACATTTAACCCGCAATTGGTAGGTCGAAAAATTTGTAATGCAAATGCTATGGTGGGGTCTATACAAACTCCAATTATAAACCTCTATAACTTCATGAGTTATTTTATATATTTATTTTAAAACAAATACGTGCTCTTTATTTATAAGCAAATAGTCATTATTAATGAATATTGCAAATTTATTGACTCAAAGTAGAAAAAATTCTGAAAAAATAAAATAATTTATTTTATCATCTTACATTAACAGGCGAATGGTATGTTAAGAAATTTGTAAAGCGAGTGGTATCGTTGGGTTTTTACGGACTCCATAAACCTCTATAACTTTTAAAGTTCTAAAGCTATGATATTTATTTTTTTATTTGAAAAGACATGAGTGCTCTTTGATTTGTTTAATAGAAGCTGTCATTAATGAATATTGCAAATTTTATTTGACACAAAGTATAATATTAAAAAATGAAATTTTTATTTTACCATATTACATATAAATCATGTGAATAAATTAAATATATCAATTATTAATCTAATTGTGTTTATACGTCTAATAGAACATATTTATAGTCATGAAAACAAACTATTTTAATATAAAAAATTATTTTTGGCTGTATACCATAAAAACTAGATATTTTAAATAGAAAAAAGTAATTCTTATTATTATTATACTATACAAACATTTTGTGAACTTAATAATTAAAATCTTATAAAAAAATATCTAGAATGTAGGGATGCAATTATTAATTAAATATAAATAGAGGCAATGACATGGTTTTCAAGAAATTGAGAGGGTGGAGTTTAGACCCTAATTTAATTTCTAAATTCTAAACAATTTTATTTATAAGGCTTAAACCAAATTTTAATTAAGTTTCTTCAGGCTTCGGCTCCTTACATCGGTCTATATTGAAATAATAACCATTTTTGGTCAAATTGACAGTACAAAATAACCCTAAAAAACGCATTTTTTTTCATGTTAAAATTTGTTGTAACTTTTAATTATCATAATAAAAAGAAATATTTTTTATCATCAAACTCTTATCAGAATTTGTATAATACAAAATTTTTTCTTCCAAACATTATGACACGGCGTATTACTGGCTTTTAATATAAGTTTTATTTAAAGTTTAAATTTAATAGTTTAGCTGTTGTAAATATGCAAAAAAAATTTAAATCTATTTTTGTTTTGGAATCTTTTTTTTCTTTGGTAATTTTTTTAAAATTATTAATGTTTCAAACTGACTAACTATTGATTAGAAAAAAATAGTATTATTTAAAAATTCCTGGCGGGTTGATCTCAGCAGTTAGTAACTCTCAAAAATTAGTCCTGTCTATGTGTTATATATTTAAGAAAAAAGTCACAAAAAATAAGCCCATTGTGTATAATAAAATTGAAGATATTCGAAATTCAAGAGCTAGTTTCCATATGGATGCAGTGCTAATAGAGGGTTAATAGACATGATTTTACAAATCATCATTATAGACTGCGCATAAAATTTTAATAATAATAATAAAATTTAAAAATTTGATGGCTAACATTAGAAAATAAGAATCACATGTTTTTTTGGTTGTTTTAGCATATGTCTTACAAAAATTCTTTCAAAATTATATTTATAATATTTTTTTTACATTAGCTTTATAAACAAACGTAATTAATTTTTGCTCTTTAAATTTTTTTTGCACCAACGGACCCATAAAAAAATTTGCAATTTTTTACTAGACTATTTTAATATAATTACACTAGGTCAAGTGCAAAGTAAGATTTTATTTTAATAAATTTAGATTTCTATGTTGTAAAAATACGCTAGTTTTAAAAGTTGTTAAAGTCTATGCACATAAAATGTTTTTTCTAAAATTAAATTTTTTTTTTTAAAACTTTTGATAATTATATTTTTAAATTTATTAAAAAAATATTACGAAATAAAAATTCATTTTTGTGTGACCTATAACTAAAAAAATACAATGTTTAGTTTTGTTAGAAATTTAGGGTACATATTTTTATAAAAGGATATTAGTTTATTACTCCGAATGTGTTAAGGATACGTGCAAAGTAAGTTTGTAAAATTATAAAAATTTTATTATTTTTAAATTTGTTTATTTAGAAAAGGCAAATATGATAAACTAAATTAAAAAGCATTTTAAAAAATGTTACAAAATAAATTTTTTTTAAATTTTAATAAATATTATAACATTCACTTTAAACGTCTAGTAATCCCAAAATAATTATAAATTGCATAGATTAAATAAAAAGGTTTAGGACAGATTTTTTAATAGAATTAAAATGCGTTAAACTATTTTAAATTGTATTTTCACTGGCCACGGCATACATGTGATTCGCATGCATTAGGAATGGACGATCGTGAATTTTACGAATTTATTCAACAATCTCATAATGTTTTTCGCAATTTTGAAAATATTTTTGAAAATTTTAATATTTTCTCTAAAATTCCTTCAAGTAAAAAACTTATATGTTTTTGATATCTTTTTTTTTTTAATATTAATGCTTTAAAATTTAGATGAAACTTGGCCAAGCGAATCAAACGTTTTGACTCCACAACATAATGAAAATTCTTATAACCCATTAAGAGACTCACTTCTAAAAAATCAAGGACCTACTTTGGTTTCGTTAAATTTTTAATTTTTTTTAGAATGATGATGTAAATAAAGAATTTTATGTTAAGCCACTATTTGGTGGACTTACAGATCCATTTAATTTCTTTAACTTAAAACATGGTGATGCAGATAATATGCTTAGTGGTTACCAATTTCACAAATCAAATAATGATTTATGCAACGAGGTTATTTTTTGTTTATTTTTTTGGTATGCCCTAAGATATATAATTTTTTTATTTAAATTTGGCATTGTTTTTAAAAAACTTTAGATATTAACTAAACTAGATTTTAATAGAATGTTGCCCATATATAATTTACTATTGTATTTTTTGTTATATTTAGGCAAAATGGTTAAAAATATATTTGTATTCTTTATATTCAAAATTTGATATATATATATGGCACTAATACCTTTTTATAACAATTTTAGCATCTCCCTTGCTTATTTTTATGGATTTGATAAAATTATTGCACAGGCCAACAACTTTTTTTTTAACTTCAGGGATCAATTGTGCCTGTCTTAGCATTTCTACCATTTTTTTAATCAGACCTAGTTAGTTAGCTATAAACATTGAATCAGAAAAAAAAGGTAAAAAAAAACACAAAAGATACAAAATAATTGATTGAATTTTTTTGCATATATACAACAATTATTGTTAAACCTAAACCTCAAATAATGTTTTTTGACAATAGTATATATTAAATGTATTTAAGCTTGGACGCATAATATTTTTTATTATTTAAATGCTGATTAAAGAGCTATCTATCAATAAAATTTATACATTATTTGTAATAATATAAGTTAAAGGGATTTTTATATGAAAAAAAATTCTTAAATTTTTTAGGGTATAATAACATATGTCAATTTTATTAAGAAAGGCCATTTTTATATAGAAGCATCTAAGGAGCCAAAGGCAGAAAAAATTAAGAAAACGGAAAATATTTATGAGAAAAGGCTAATAATGGGAGAGCATTCTTTCATGTGTAAATTTTTGTGACATTTGTTGATCTGTGTTCTTAATATTCATTTAAGTGGAGAACTTGTATCCTGAATTTTAAGTAATTTAAGATCACTTATATAGGTTTAAAAATTTTGGGTAGGCAGTTAATTAACAATATTAAAATATATCAACCTTAATTTGCATAGACTTAATGTATAATAGATATTTATTTTATTATTTTTTTTACTTATACTCACAGCACATCTCCCATCAAAAAATTATTCAAGTTGATAGCTTTGGTAATGAAAAGATCACTGTGATTAAACAGAAAGGGGATAAGATTGAGAAGTCTGTCACTATACGTCATCCTGATGGAACTATTACAACTGAAGAAAATAGCCCAAGTATTTTACCTATGCTCAAAAGTGATGATCCTGGTATATTGAACAAAACTAGACCTGCTAATATTTTAAAAAATATTGAAAATAATGTAACCTTCAATCATCAACAACCAGAGCAAAATGAGGATTATCATAGTAGGCTTATTAAACCTAAACCTGGATTTCTAACAAATTTACTAAGTACCTTATGGGGCAATAATGATGCACATGACAAAAATTCAGAATTCATGCCTAGTCAAAACCAACCACAAAATATATTTGGAGGCACTAAAGATTCTAAATTAAAATATATACTGGATAAATTCTTTTAATAACTATTTACACCGAATTTAGCTGTTTGAACACATTAGTAGTCAATGAAATGTGACTAGAAATTTTTGATGGTCTTTTTAGTTTAATGATAGATATTTAAGAATTTTAATGATTTTCAATTTATTAAAAATAAATACGTGATTATTTATATTGTATATGCTTTTCTTGAGTGTTATATCAAATTTTTATGGTGCAATACAAAGTTATATGAAATGTGCCAAGATATTTGTATGGTATAAATACTTATTTAATCTATGCTTTAGAAAAAAAAGTCATAAAATTGCAAATACCCATACTATTATGATAAAAGCAATATATTCTATTTCCTTGGTGATTTAAGGCACATTTCTTCGGCCTCGTCTGACCCATCTGGGCAGTTCTCTATCCCGTCGCAAAGCTGAGAAATGATCACGCATTGAGTACGGCTCGTGCATAGGGCGTGGCCCGACCCACAAAACGGAATGATGGTTCCACCATCGACTGAGATAACTTTCCCTGGCAGGACACCAACTTTATATGGGTCTAATAAGGTAAATGATAAAAAAAATATAGGATTTTTTTGTATTTTTAAATTTGTTGTAGAGCAATAAATTTTTTTGTTTGATACGGCAGTTATAGCGCCTAAAGTGGTGAGTTCGCTCATATTATTTATAAAAGCAACAACTTGAATTTTTAATAAATAACTAATATTTAATCAATCTGAAAATATTAGATTGATGATTAACAACTATGTAAGTAAATAAAAGCTGGAAAACAAATTTTGGACGACCTTAAGCATCATTTATGGCAACCATTGTTGGTAAAATTTTTGGTGCTGATTACGAATATGAAGTCAGAATTTTTTTAAATGTTTTAAAATTTTTGTTTTTTAGTGTTAAAACGACATCTTGGTCATATTAGGGGTATTTTGAGCTTTAATAACTTGATAATAAAATCTAAAATTGAAAGTGTTTAGAAAGAAAAAACCTTCATTAACAACTCAAGGAATTCATAAAATCAGTCGGCCCCCAAACATAATCAAAATTTAAATATAACACTAAACCCAACCCTAATTTAACCATAACACCAACCTCAAACCCTAAACATCACGCACTAAGACTAACCTAACTCTAATAATAACCTAATATTAATTTACCCAATTTATTAAAAATATACAAACGGCGTTGTATATTACTCTTTAGCCATACAAATTTAAATGCCAAGATGCAGAATAAAAAAGAGAGGGAAAATGAAAGCGTATATAAAAATAATAATGGGAATAAAGCGTAAGGAGCAGATAAAAGATAGAGGGTCAGTGTGAGTGTAGTGTAAAAGCTAAACTAACATTTTATATAGAGATTTTCAGATTTAAATAACTAGAGTAATTAATTTTTTTATAATTAGATGCGTGAGACTATACTCAATTGAGGGGCATAATTTTTTTTGACTTTGAGGTCATTTTAAAAAAATTTAGAGGCATAACTGTAAGCGCCATCATGATCTCCAAAAAATTCTATACAAAAACCTGTAAATATTGACTAAGTTGTTTTTTTTTTCTGTTGTCCAGTGTGGCCTAATAATTTTAATAATGACCTTTGAGCTCACCTCTTTCAAAAAAGTTTGGATTCATTAAATATTGGATTGTCTGTTTTAAGACACTCAATTATTGTATAGAATTTGGCGCTTGACTTACAGATAATGATCGGTTGAAAAAGATATTAAGTAATTAAAGTAGTTTTAACCGCAAGTGATCTCATCTGAGCTATCGTGACAATCTTCCTTTTTGTCGCATAATTGATCGAGGAAGATACACTGGTTGCCGGAGGCACAGCTTATCTTGTCGCGTCCACACCTTAAATCAACCATATTCTCCATCATATCTAAAGTTTTAAACAGAGTTTGGGTTTTAGTCCGCTATTACATATAAATCAAAAAATATTGCTACGTTAATCCACCAAATTCTAAGCGAAGAATCTCGTCTATTAGCCTTTTTGTTTTATATCTTAGTTTTCATTTTTTTTTTGAACTTGGTATTTTTTCTACGCTGTGGCTTGTATACCCTTTAAAGCAGTCTATTTTGTATAATAAAACGAGATTAAAATATTTAAAATTTATTAATTCATAAACTCGTTAATAAAAATTGTAACACAATATTATAAATAAATCATAAATAAGATATTTCGGCAATTTTATAAACTGATGAATGCAACCAACTGTTTCCGAAATATTTTATTTATTATTTATTTATAATATTGTGTTACAATTTTTATTAACGAGTTTATGAATTAATAAATTTTATTATTATTATTATTATTATTATTATTATAAATATTAAAATTTAAACATAATTTGCCCCCCCCCCCCCCAAAACATTGGGATTTAAAAAAAAACATTTAATTTTTATAAATATCGGCGCATGGGCCACTGTATCGTTAATGATTTGAATTAAAAAAAAGTTTCACTGATATGCAGCCTACTAAATGGAATATGTCTTCAATATACGTCAGCGTCCAAAAGCTATCTTTCGTCGACTTGTTTGGACTTGACTTCAAAGTTTAAAGCCTACCTACCACCGATGGAATATTTTTTATACGTTTAATCAACGTGTAAACGGTGTTTCGCAAATATTGTCTGGACTTGACATCAGCGTCCAAAGTATATCGGCCGGAAAAATGCATTAATTTGCGAACAAATTTTAAATCTTGAAAAGCGACAATTGGAAATGATGCTATTTAGTTAGATGAATTATTTCTAAATTTTTTTTATTTATGTTCCCTAATTCAAAACTTTTATTATAATAAGTTATTATAAGTTTTTTTAGTGTTTTAGATACTAACAAATTTTATAAAATTTATTCACAATATTTTGGCGAATTATAACCTTTGAATGTTGATATATATATATTTTTATTTTTTTATTATGTTTTACGATTTTTGTTGGCACACGTTACGTTGTCGGGCCAATCGCAGGATTTTGTTCGATCGTTCCAGAGAAGACCCAGCGGGCAAGACTTAGAAAACTCTTGTCCAAAGGCGCACACAAAATATCTAGATTTAAAAAATCATGTTTAAATTAGAGCTTCTATTACAAATAATTGGGAGATTTAGAATCATTTAAACAGTGTCAATATTAGCATTGGCGAAAATCAATTATGCATTAGCGGGATTAGATAAAATGTTAAACGGAAATTTAATTTCTTACTAGTCTGGCCTTTTTCAAGCTAGTAAACAATTGACTGGGTTTCGACTTTACGTTTATGAAAATCATAAAAACTATATTAATGTATAAATTTGCAATCAAAAGACTAAAATAAAATGGCAAATAAGTTATCGTATATCTATCTATAATATCACTCGATTTAATTTTTTATATATAAGGTCACGTGCAAAGTGAGTCTTTATTTTCGTAAAATTATGAAAACTCTGAAATTTTTAAAAATTTTAGTTTTTCTAAAAAAAAATTTTTATTTCAGAAAAAGCATTTTATGTGCATAAACTAAATTGCAACTTTTTATAAATTTTCGTTTCATTCAAAATAAAATTTCTCAAAAATCTTCACAAAAATAGAAACTCACTTTGCACGTGCCCCAACATACAAAATTTATCTAAAGTTAAAAAAAAATAATTTAATGATTTATTTTTAACCCGTAAGGTAAAAAAAATATGGAAACAAATCAAACTTTCTACTATCAGATGTTGACTTGGAAACGTTGTGTCACTAAGGTATTTTTATAAGGGTGCGTTCAAAGTTCATTCATTTTTGTTTTATTTTTTGTATATTTTAACTTTAATTTTTTTTTGGAAAAATGATCGAACTCTCATAATGAGTTCAAATAATTAGTTAATGTAAAAGTTCGAGTTGTAATACTAGTCATGTGCTCAGGTTTTCCAACCAATGGTTGGCATAAGAATTCGTACACGGTCCAACGTGTAGTATTCTTTTAATATATTCTAATAACCTTTGTTATTATTTACCTGGAACAATCACTCGGGTCTGTTAGGATACCATCAGTGATATCGTGAGTTTGACACATCCCGCCCGGCACCATAGTTATATCTCCGTTCGGGCCCAAGTCTTCGGGGTTCACGCGGTCTGGATGGACTCGAGTGAAACCATGGTGAGGTCCTCCTCCCCCACCCTGGGCGAAGGCCGCCGAATCAGGGATGTGAGGCGAGTGTAAAGTTTTCTCCGACAAAATTAGTTTGCCAATTTTAGGCTGTGCATTTTTGTCCATATTCTCGGTAATTTTGATCGGCGTATCCTTTGATTTCTTATTTGAGCCGGCTCTATTTGATTCCGCTTCTTGCTTGGCCACCGACAGCTGGGTCAGCTTTTCTCTCGGTCCTATGTAATATTAACATTGTAATTTTGCTATTTCTAAAATTTTTATTGTGGACTTCACGTTTTTAAATATTTGGGAGCATACTATTAAAGTTATATTAAATGACAGTTAAAATTGATCACTTGGCACTTTTTGAAAATTGGACTGCTATGTGATCAGTGTAATCTGGATATTTGCATTTTCCGTCCAAATAACGACTTAACAGCTAGATTTAGTTGTTAAGCTAGGTTTTTGTGATTTGTGTCAAAAATGATTTATTCATTATATTTTTTGCTTGCTACATCAACCTCGCTCAACTAAATCTAGCTACTGGCCGTTTAAACATAAAATGCTAATTTCCCAATCACAAATTTTTATGCCTAAAAGGTATTATAGCAGCTTTAATTTGATTTTATCTTGAAGGTATCTTAGCCTTTCGGTGCAAAATAGTAAATTATAACTTTATAATATGACGGATTTTTATTTTTTTAATTATATTTAGGATTTATACAAGTGTCGAAAAATGTACGAATCCGATTTATTTGTAATCATAAAAACATTTAAGTTGGTTATTTTGTTAAAACGCAAAAATTATTTTCTATTTATTAAATGCCTTAAGAGGTATGCAACAAACCTATCAAACCTGTTTCTCGTTCACGTTTCTGTGCCGACAGCATTTGATCAATGCCAATCACCTCGTTCGAGGAAGAATCACGGTCATTGTTATTCATGCCATAAATGTTGCGACTCTGTTGTTTCAGGTATTGTTGCTCTCGTCGGAACAAATTGGAACTTTTACGGTTTAGGCCGGGTGGGATGGCCTTAACTACAATCCATTCTGTTGCTAATCCCACGACTTGGCGAATTACATGAAAAGAAAAGTTAGGAATATTAAATAAGGTCGCATTCAAGGTCAGAGTTGATATCAGGTGTAGGATGGGGCAAAATTTGATGTTGCCCCTATTTTTAATTTTAATTGTGATTTTATGTGTATGAATGGAATTTCACTTTAATTTGCCTGGCCCCCAGTCTTTTGGTTAAACCATTTTTTCTTGGTAGTTAAACGTTTAAATCTAACATGTCGACTAATAACATAAAAATTCACTTTTTTCCTTCCATTTTCACAAATGTCCGGGGCTCTGTACTAAAAACGTAGTCCACCAAACAGTGGCACCACATTTTATAATGCTTTTATATAAAACAAATCTGTATTCTCGTAGAGCTCAAACCGAGCCCTGATTCGGCTTAGCTAGCCCAAAGGTTTTTCAAGGCACGGCTCGGCTGTTCGACCCGAAGCCACTTTAGCGGCTGGGCATAAAATTAAATATGTAGCACGAATTTTTTTTATTGCAATATAAACAAGACACAACATGTAAAGTTATACCCTTCACCGTGAAATTTTTTATTTCTTGTTAATTTAGCTTAAAAATAGATATGAAATTAAGGAAATAGACCTGCGCGATAAGTTATTTCTTTTATTTCCTTCGGGCCCGGTTCGCTCAGCTCTATTTCAGTTGTGCCCCGGCCCTTCGGGCGGGCCGGCACTGAGATCGGCGAACTTTTGTATCCCAACCTTAGTCTCGGCAATTACCTTTTCATCCAGCCTCTAACCTCAAGAGAAACCTGGTCAAAGGTCTTTTAAAATTATAGGCCTGCTGCTAAAGGCGGCTTTAATTCTTTTTACCAACAATCCCTATTTTTCAATTTAAAATTACCATTCAAGTGACATTTTTCATTTATTAATGCTACAAATTTGATATAAGGATTTTTCGATCAACTAATTAGTCATAATCAGGTTATTGCAATTAACAAATTATAATGGCTTTGATACATACTTGCTAAAAAATTATGAAGGAACTATATTCTAATGTTTCAACGATCTTAAAAAGAACTTCGTCGACAAATACCCTTCGTAGGCCGTTACCTAAAGTAGCACTAATTGAAATAATAAATGATTACCAAGGCAACCGTAAACATAGATTTGGAATTTGTTCCAGGTCTTCATGTTATAGTTGTCAAACAAAATTAAATAATATTTAACAAAAAAATTTCTAAAATTAAAATTTGAATTGCAAGAAGTCTAAAGATAGCTTAGTCTCTACGAAATTACAAAAAAGTCTAAATATTTATTTAAACTTTTGTACTCGCGAGGAAATTGCCCTTATTTTAGTCTATGCGATTAACAGGTCTCTTTGTTTTTAAACTTAAGTTTGCCAAATTTTTTTTGTATCGCATGTCGTTTCTAAAAAGGCACGAAAAGAACTCTCGTAAAACTAGGTCTCCTTCACGTTTGTGCTATTTGATATAGATTGACACAAAAAGTTAATTTCTTTTTTTCTGACTCTTGAATCGTGAAAGAAATGAAAGGTAGCAAGGCTGGGAATCTGCCAATTGTACCCCTGATTTTTCATACCCCCCCCCCCCTACACACACACACCCTGTCAGTAACTCTGGATAAAAATTTTATAATCAAAACAAATATCGTATCCTTGAAACAGTGTTTAGTAGGTCTTTAAACTTCATGATATATAAAAAAATTTCTCATGACTTATAAATATAATTTTGAACTTATAATAATTACAGGTATGATACTACAATAGGCGAAATCTACTAAAAATTGATATTTTAGGCACGTAACATATTAGCATTTTTTGAGAGTATTGAAATTAGGTTAGGTCGTTTAATATTTTATATATTGTCTCTATATACCTTAAATCTATTTAATTAAAGGTTATTACAAAAAAAATACTTGTATTTTCTTAAACTACTTTTTTGCGTCTTTTATGTAATGCATTTGAACATTTTGGAAAGTGAAATATTAAGCAGCAAGAATTTGGTCCAAATTAATATTTTTAAATACCGCAAAATATGACATATAGGTTAAAATGTCGTATGTCGATAATAATTGTGATGCTTTGTACTAAACTTGTGATTTTTTGCTCCACTTGCTGCCATTTTTATCGTGTTCTTTAAATGAAACATGGCTGCCAGATGTGAGTCTATAGCAAGGAAGGTAACCTAGCTTAAAAACCCCATAATTAAATAAATATTGCCGTTTTTTTATACAAAAGTGACCCATTCCCCTATTTTCTTTATTCTAGATGAGCCTTCACAAATAAAACGAAAAAAAAATAAATTGTCTTATTGGTGAAATTTTAATTTAGCCTGTGGCAAGCAATTCTACATCCACTTTCTGTTTTTAGCTGATCCAAGACTGATTTGGCTATTGAACAAAAATTGTTTTTATTTTAACCTTAATGTAACCACAATTACTTTTGACCAAACCTCAAACTATAAAAGCCTCCCATCTTACAGTAGGACAAATCTAAATCTGAATGAATGCTGTAATGCTATTGCAAGATTTGTGTATATTTGCCTTTTACGCTACAATATTTGGTAAAGGTGACGGCTATGACCACCCTATATGTGCAATTTGACTGTTGATTCTTATATAATGGCACTACCTGTGTGCCTTTTGTAAATAATTTTCCTTTTCTCGCTGTTTCTGTTTGAATTTATAAATTAAAATCTATCAAAGTGTTAATAACTTTAGGATTTTGACCCAAAGATTTGGGCGCAAGCATATTTCACCTTAAACTATACGTTGATTCACAGTAAAGGATAAGTTGAATTGTAATAATTCCCACGATAGCCTACCTAATCTCATTTATATTTTTCGTTTTTTTTAGTTTCTTCCGTCTTTGGCTCCTTAGATCCGTCTGTAACGAAAAATGGCCTTTTTTGGCCAAATTGACAAATTTAATAAATATAACCCAAAAAGAAAAAAATATAAAACTTTTTTTTTGCATATAAAAATCCCTTGTACCTTATATTTTTTAATCAAAAATAAGAAAAATTAAATTTTATTAATATAATAAGCTCTTACTTACATCACCATTTAGATAATACATAATATTTTGCGCCAAAACTTATATACGACACGATATAGTTTCGGTTTTTATTAAGAGTTTTATTTAAAGTTTGGCTGTTACAAATATGAAAAAAAAAATTTTTTTAAATCTTTTTTATTTTTTGCCCTTTTTCTAAAATTTTCCATGTTTATGGCTTCTAAGTTTGATTGGAAAAAAAGGTAAACGGATCTGAAAATTTCTAAGCAGTGATCTTCGTGGTTGGCTTATACTCTCAAAAATTTGACCTGTAAACTTATGGTAAAAACTAATTTAGATTAAGGGAACATTCATAATTAACGTAGGGCTATAATTTATAATATTAAATTGTTTTTATATTTAGAGGTTAAATTGGTGGTTTTCATAAGTTCTATTCTAATGATAAACTTGAAAGTAAATTGTAATAATTTAATACCCTTTTTTGTATAGATCTTTTTTACAATTAAATATAAATGTGCCAACAGATTTTTTGGAAAATTAATTGTTTATAAAAATTTTGTGGATTTTTTTTGAAGGACGCAGTACAAAAAAATTTAAGGTGTAGGAGAAAAACACGTGGAATCGTTATTGCAAAAAAGTCCTGTAAAAATCATTTAAGTTATTTTTTTACAGTGTAGTTTAAGGGGTTAATTTATTGAGAAGTATTTAATTTGTGGAAAAATATTACCGGACCGCGTTGTATAGTATCATTTATTAATGTTTTGGACATGTTAAAGACGAGTTCTGCCAATATAATCCTTTAAGGCAATGTCCTACCAGATCATATAAAAAATATTCTGACCAACTTGTTAATATGCTCGGCTGTTCCCCTTCCAAGAATAGTATAAAATTTATGTTTGGCCAAAATATTTTTAAAAAGAATAATATCCTTAGAAAAATATATTCTTTTTCTAGGTCAGTATTTTAATTTTTAACGTGATAATTAAGATTTTTTGAAAAATAATAGAAAATTAAAGAGTGAGCATAGCAGGGCGTTTCAGCCCTTTTTATAAGTTTTGTTTGCCATTATTTTTAGAGGAGTTTTTTTTTAAATTAAATTTACCCCTATTGGTCATTACTTGGGAAAAAAAATTTAAATAGGGATAACTACACAAAATACACTTTGTAAATACAAGTTCTAAATTTTTAGAATTAGGATAAGCCTACGATTTTAAATTATTGGAAAACCTCCTATTAAAGATTTTTTTACTTAATTACACATCTTAAGAAGGTCTATTGAATGAGCTCTCACTTAACCCGCAGCTAAAAAAATGCAAAAACGACGTGCCCACGTTAGCTGAAAGTGTAAAAAGAGGCGCATTTCTTTTGCTTTGAGGTTATAAACATTTGCAATTAAACTATATTAATCCCATATTCGTTAATTTTAAAAATTATATTTTAAATATTTCCTAAGTGCTTGCCGTCAAATAATTATTTGGACTCCTATGGATTAATAAACTAATAAAAGTAAATGTTTCTTGTAAAGTTGCATTTTTAATACCTCCAAAAACTTCATATTAAACATGATAAATATTACAGACATTTTTTATAAATTAAAACAGTACTCAGGAAGGAGATTTTATATGCGTGTCCTTAATTATAATATGTTTCCACATTTTTTACAATCACGAACAAGTATCGTAATCATCTTCTACAATAATCTTCACACTAATCACCGTTAAAAATCATCCTAAATCATTCTCAACCATATGTTTAAAAGTTAAAACCGATCAGTCAACAATAAGAAAAAAAATTATTTTCATCAGTCTTTTTTTAACAATCATCATAATCATCCTTAACAATTATTTTTAACAATCATCATTAACAGTCACATCGAATTATATTCCACAATCATGGTCGTCATTTTTTTTCAAAATCATCGTCAAGAATAATATTTAACAATCTTATTTAATAATTATATATAACGATCATCGTCGACGATAATTAGCAACAATTGTCAACAATTATTATTCACAATCTTCGTCATAACAATGTTGACGTTGATTGTTGGCAATGATTATTGATGGTGATTGATGTTATTGATTGTCGGCAATGATCGTTGTTGAATACTAAAAGTGATTGTTGACGATCATTGATGACAATGATTGTTGATGAGGGTTGACATAATTTGAAAATGATTGTAGCAATGATATTGTTGTAGTTTTAACCACTAATTTTGAATATGGATGGGGGAAGTTAGGAGGAATGAGCGAGTTAGCAGCTAATATGGACTTTATCAATAGATCTAAATTTGATTAGGCGCAGTGTGACGCGCAAGATAATCAATGTTGTAGATTGTAGCTTCTTTGCAGCCGAGACATTGATAACACAGGTCAACAAAAATCAATGCCAGAAGAGTGTGAATTTTAATAAAAAAATGCATCCCCATGATAGTTTAATCTCATATATATTGTGCGTTTTTCTATTTTCTTCCTTTGGCTCCTAAGATCTGTCTATAACTAAAAATGATCTTATTTGATCAAATTCACAAATCTAATATACCCTAAAAAAATTTATAAAAATTTCTTGAAACTTATATTTTATTCAAAAATAATAACATATATTTTATTAATATATCAGCCTCTCACATCGGCCTTTAGACAATACAAAATATTTCGCGTCCAAACTTAAATACGACACGATATATTATTGGTTTTTAACGAAAATTTTATTTAAAGTTTGAATTTAACAGTTTACCTATTGTAAATATGCAAAAATTATTTCAAATTATTTTTGTCTTTAAATCTTTTTTGGTTTTTTGACTTTTTTTTCTAAAATTTTCGATGTTTATTTTTGATTAAGTTTAATTAGAAAAACTAGACGGATTTGATATTCCCTAAGATGGCAGGTTTAATCTCTATGGTTAACTCATAACACTCAAAAAATGATCTGTGTAATCAGTTCCTCAGGTATGATTGCAAGTTTACTAGCAGATATTTTAGTTGTGATAGGAAACGCCTCCCTTGCCTTGTGAGAGGTTTAGAAAGATGATATGGGTGGACATCACTCATTTTTAAGACGAGTTTAATTATAAAACTGGATCGTATCTTTTGCGGTAGTGTATATTTATAAATAAAGTGTTTAGTGATAAAATTAAACAAGTGTTTGTAGTAGAAAGCATTAAAGAAAGAGTCTCATAGTACGGGGCTTCGAGGTTGAGAAGATTGTATCAGTATAAATAAGGTTGATAATAATTTTTGACAAGGATTGCTTAAAATTTTTGTTGTTGTCGTTGATTGAAATTGACTGTTAAATATTTTACGGTTGTTAATGATGATTGTTGAAAATTATTGACGTTAATTATTGAAAATGAATGTTTAAAATGATTGTTAAAATTAGTAATTTAATGGTTTTTGACTGTGATTGAAAATAATAGCTGAATTGTACGGAAGAAGTGCTCTTTTAAATCTTTTTTGTTCTTTTTTTAATTTTTCATAAATTGTTAATGTTAGTTAAATTTAGCAAGATTAGAAAAAACGGTAAACGGATATGGTATTTTTTTGAGGCATAGTCTCTGTAGTTAACTCATAACAATAAAAAACAAATGAAATATATATATGACTATTACAATCCAAACTTATAACTAACAATTAAATTATACAGCTAAATACTATCTTAACTTTGTGAGTACTTCTAATATTTATTGGCTTAAAGTTTATTACACAGGCAGCAATAATATGAAAGTTATGAGCAAACTAAAGAACTTAAATCTCAGAGATTATTTCCGTAAACATAAAAAATCCACCAAAATATTTAAAAAAAAACAAAAACAAAGAAATATTACCAAAAATTTTTTTGAATTATAAACAGTTACCTGTTACATTTTCAAATAATATATTTTAAACTCAATAGGTCATATTTAGGTCAAAGCGCCAAATTATAAAATCTAAATATTATTCTAAGAGGATATTATTATATAGTAATACCTGAGATAAAAAATATTAGTTAAATAAAATTTTAAATAAAAAATTTGTGGGATTAATTTCCTTATAATCTCTTGAGATCATAAATTTATTATTTTTGTCAAAAAAGGCTATTTTGCTATAGGTGGATGAAAAGACATAAAAACTACAGGAAAAAGCATACACATATTATTTTGAGGATAAAATTATTTCAGTGTAAAAAAGTTGTTTTTTCAAATATGAAATGTCGACCTGTTTAATGAGACTTTTTCCTAAAATTAATAACAAAATCAAATTTTATTTAAAACATAATAAGTGTTTAAATAGAACATTGTCCCGCCCCCTTAATTTAAAGTCTGCATTATATTAACATCCTTATAAAAATATATTAAAGATAAATTAAAATACATACCATATAAAGATACAAAGTATTTTAATAGTCATAGCGGCTGGGTTCTTTATTTACCAAGTTAATTTATTCAGTGCTGGGAAAACAATGAGCCAAAAAACTTTAACTCATTTTTTCCCCAAAAACATAAAAAAAGAAAGGGGGCTACAAATAAAGGGCCAAAATAAGAATTAAAAAAACCCTTATTAAAAAAAGAGGCAAAAAAAATCACAAAAAGTGGCTCTTAAAAAGAGCCCCAAATCCATTTTATGTTTTCCTTATAATAATTACAAAAATTTTGATTTTTTCTTTATAATAATGATGGGTGGGTTATTTTATATTAAAGCTCTTAGGAGTTTTTTGTGAAAAAGGGGCTTTTTTTAAACATGCCCCTTTTCTTTAAGCAAGAAAAGTCTTTAAGCAAGAAAAGGGGCTTTTCTTTTGCTAAGTCCACGAGCTTGTGGGCATTTGGGAAAAAAACTCAAAAACTTGTTAAAAAAAAAGCCCATTAAGTTTTTTTTCCCATTCCTGAATTTATTATACTAATCTTTAGTAGTAAGGTTTTAAAAATTGTTTGTTTGATAGTTAGGGGTGTATGGAAACTTTTCTAAAAGGGGACAAGAAATTTTTTGGAGGAAAGGAACTACAAATTTAATTTTAATGTTAATATTTTATTTGCAAAATATTAATAAGGCTGTATATTTAGCAATTTAATTTTTATTTTCATGTTTAATATTTAAATTTAACGGCGAAATACATCTAAAACTTATAAGTGAGATTTTTAGGGGAAATCTCCCTTTTGACAATCTACACCCTTGTTAATAATTATTATTGAAAAAAATAAAGGCACCTATTATAATTAAAAAATAGTATTAGTCTAATGTTTAGAATTTTATAATGCTTATTCAAAATATTTAATTTTTAGAATTTAGGCAATTTTTTAATAAGACATGTTGGTTGTCCACATTAATACTTCCTTGTGAGATTATCTTGCACCTTCCTCAAATGGATAAAGCAACATTAGTAAGAGTTGACAAAGTGTTAGGCAGAACAGGATCGCAAGGACAGTGTACTCAAGTAATGAATTTTGTTTAAAACTAAAATAATAATTTGCCCTTATAGTTTCTTTTAATAGGTTAAAGTGTCTATAGTTGGCAGTGAAAAAAATCGCACATTGATTAGAAATGTTAAAGGTCCAGTGTGTGAAGGAGATATGTTAACGTTATTAGAAACTGAAAGAGAAGCAAGGCGATTAAGATGAAAAATTATTTAAATACATATGTTTATTATAAATTCATCCATTGAAAAGATAAATATTTAATATTTTCATCCAGATATGCAAATGTAATTATTTTTTTTACATTTATTGCCAGTCTTGCAAGGTTTACAAAATTATTTTGAGATTTTTCATTTTTGTCAAAGCATTTTATTATAAATTTTGCATGATACAATTCAGGTGTACCTTCAAATTAGTTAATGTATTAGCTTACCCAAATACCCTAAATAGTCTGCCCCAAATTGCAGACCTGATGTTAAATACAATCCTTTAATCCATAAATTTTTGAACACTAGAAATTTTAAGCTTGGTTTCAGATTTCTAGTTGTTTATAAATAAATAGCATACTTAGCATATGAAATTTGTGAGGTATTTATAAAAACAATTTGATCTTTTGTTTCCTATAAAAATTATAAAATTAAGAGTTACATTTTCCAACAAATTAATCTGCTCAGGTGAATAATTAAATGGCTGGCATTTTTTACTAAATTGTTTAAATTCACTATTTCCTGCTGCAGTTCCAATCAGCCTATAAGCATGCTTTAAATAATCCACAGTTGATTTATCAAAAATTAAATATGAATCTAGAGTTCTGATAATGTTTATTGTATTTATGGATTGAGATTGTTTATTATCCATAATCTTTAAATGAACATAATAGTTGCAGTATTCAAATAGCCAGATTAAAATATCAAAAAAAATCCGCCATTTTTTGTATTATATCGAATTTAAATAGCGTCTTTAAAGGTCGGGCACGTGCAAAGTGAGTTTTTATTTTCGTGAAATTTTTCAAAATTTTTAAAAAAAAATTTTGTAATAAAACGCAAAATTTTAAAAAGTTGCCAAATTTAATATATACACATAAAATGCTTTTTCTGAAATAAAAAATTTCGGAAAAAAATAAATTTTTAGAATTTTCAAAATTTTACGAAAATTAAAACTCACTTTGCACGTGCCCTTAAGTAAAATACTTTTTTTATATATTTTACAAATACTTCTAATACGCGTTTCAATTTAAAATCAAAAACGGTACTCGAAAACCTTTGGATGAGTTTTAATACATTTTGCTTTTTTTTAACAATGCTCTCGAGAGGACAACCTTTATACTCTGTGTTAGGACACGTGCTGTTAAATTCTCCTAAAATTTTGAAAATTTTATTCTTTTTTTATTTTGAAAATATTTTTTACATTAAAAAAAACTAAATTTGGCAACTTTTAAAATTGCAATTTATTACAAAATAAAATTTTCGAAAATTTTACGAAGATGCCTTTATATTAATAATCCGAAAAAATAGCCTACATTAGGGCACGTGCAAAGTAAGTTTTTATTTTGGTAAAATTTTGAAAAAAAAATTTTGAAATAAAACGCAAATTTTTAAAAAGTTGTCAAATTTAGTATATGCTTATAAAATGCTTTTTCTGAAATAAAACATTTTTCAAAAAATTTTGAAAAAAAATTAATTTTTGAAATTTTCAGAATTTTTGAAATTTTACGAAAATAAAAACTCACTTTGCATGTGCCCTTATTAAATATACGGACCGGTGTAAATTGGTGTCGGGGAATATTAAAATTTTATGCCGGAGTTTACACATATTTTGGACCGGCCGCGTTTGAGCATCACAGCTCTATTGAAATTTTAGTTCAAAATAGATTCATTTTTAAATCAAATTTTAATTTTTTTTAATAAATAAACAAAATTTTCTAAATATTTAAATTATAAACTTTTAGGCCTTTTTATACTGAGAAACAATTATGTTAGAGTTAAAAAACAACATCTATTTAATAACAAAATGACTTTTTTTCAACAGCTAAAATTCTTATAAATAACGTAATCTAAATTGTACTTGCTTTGACGATATGTTGGTAAAAGATTACCTTTATAAGGCAAGCACAAAAGCGACAAGTTCCTAAATTGTTTGATCTACAATTTTTAAATATATCATTTAAAAAATGGTCGTATATAAACTTTCTGTTGAGGCAGGCTGACCTAAAAGCAAAACCATCCTCAGCCATAAGAAAAGTCAGGTGAGGCCTATTTTAAATATCTGCAATGTTATATATTTATTCAATATTGTTTATAAAGACTTTTAAAATTGGCAACACATGTCAAAAACTTTTACTTCCTCTCCGTGGTAATTGATTGGCAATGCAGCTAAAGCCCAGTATGTATTTTCTTAGCTTAATTTGAAAATATAAGTGGACTAGACCAAGTGTTACAAGAACCTAGGTTTACTATCTTTCATCTTAGGCTTATCAGTTAGGGCTTGGTTGATCATATATGCCAATGGACGGTTAAATTTTGAGTAATTTTAATTTGCTCCTAGATATGGTCGCCTTATCGCCATGACTTAAATGTATACACTGACCCACTAAACTGTAACAAACTTTAATTAAATGTGGTAAGGATAATATATTACTATAGAAGACTTAAGGCTCTGCAATTTATTTCTTTCAAACAAGTGAATTAGCTTCAAATTCAATCTTGTTTTAATTATGACTATTATAAAATTTAAATTATACCTGGCGACTTTACGCTTGCCATTTATTCCCTGTTAAAGGTCTAACCTAATAAAAAATGTAATGGGAAGGTTTTGCTCAAAAAAAATTCATATCTAATACACTAAAAATCCGCTTCCCGTGACTAATATATGGTTAGGAATATAGGTTTACCTTCACTTATTTATTTAATTAATTTGGCGATAATCAATATTAATGAATCGGCAATTATTAATAAGCTTTTAACATTAAACCGATATCTAAAAAAGGACGGAGGATTCATTAAATTCCAATTATTTACGATTATCAATCACACATATAAAACCATAATTATTTAGGTGTTTTATAAAGGGGAAAATGAATTATCTATTTGAAAACATATCAGACATTGAATTAGGGTCAAGCAACAGAAATCTATTATGGCGTACGTTGATTAACCGGACCGAGTCGCTTTCGCTAAACGACATAACCAATTTCGAGACCTCCAACCCGCGTTTCGCTGACATTATAGAGCAATTTTTCATGGATAAGCGCATACCAATTCCGCCCTTACTAATAACTCGAATAAAACAGCTGAGACTAAATTACACGGCCGAAATTCGCGAACATTTGAGCACGTGTCAGAGTCTCACGGACGTTGTTGAGGCAGGGGCACATTTCGCATTCATATACCAAGTGGCTGGCTTAATTGTCCTAATTCTAGGATTGATCGGGAATACCCTAGGTGCCGTGCTTACCAAAAGTAGTGGCCCACCTTTAAGAGGCTCAAGGCACACTATACTAACGACCAATGCAACTTCCACCAGTACCTCACCTGTAAAAGGCGGACCCTTAACGGTGACCAACTATAGCCCGACAAGCTTGGCAAGCAGTCCAACTATACCAAAAAGTAGACCGTTTAAAGTGTTAGTTGAATGGGTAAAGACTAAAATTAGTAAAAGAAATATTCCCACCATAAGAATCGATAGTGACATTCTAAAGGACCGCACATTCTATCAATGGTGTTGTAACATTCCATGCGGCGGTAATAGCACTACTAACACAGCCCTGATGAATCAGAAATTCAATTTTGGAAATTATTTCATGTTCCGGTTTTACCTGATTAACCTTTTCAACGTATGCAGTCTCATCATATCGCCCCTTATGGAATATTTTGGGAGTCAATCCATAAAGGGTTGGAAAATATGGTACGGGAAGCCTTGGATCTTCTATAACACGCGATTCCATAATCCCTTGTTCAAACCTTTCGTGGTTTGGGGTTTCTTGACTTACGTTCTTTATTTCTCGGTCCAAATGTTGGCCATCAAGTTCCCTGTGAAATATAGAACATGGATCAACCGCCGAAATGTTCAGCGTTTAATGCTAACGTGTCTTTTATATTCAATCGTGTGGTATATTCCGACATTTCTATGGCGAGTCATGATACAATCCAAACGGTGCTACGTTAATGACATCTTCCAAATCCCTGGTAAAAAAATTGATTTAAATGTTTTTAACAATCTATGAAAAGCTATAGTGTTATACATAAGCTGCAACTAATTTACCGGCTGGGCGAACCGGATTTAAATTAGAAACTATGATTATATATTGGGCCAAACCATATATTTCGATCTCAATCCTAACTCTTATTAATAAGGACAAATATAGACAAGTTAATTATTACATGAAGATTAAGGTATTACATCGACACACTATATTGATTGATAAATTGGCAAAAAAAACTGTTGAAATATAAAACTTTTAGGCTAAAATTTCCAGCTGGGCGGTCGGATTGGGTCAAACTCCAGATTTAGGCATGTCGGGCTGGACTTAAGTTGAAAATGTGTCGAAACAAAATATTACAGCCCTGATTCAACTTCTCTAATACGAAATGGCAAAATGTTGACTTTAATCCTTTTTAAATACAATTCGCAAATTAAAGAAGTTTTTAAGGTTGGCTATTAAAATTGTATATATAAATTTTAATAATTAAATTAATTATTTATTTAATCCTCAATTTATTCTAGAGGGTCAAAAGATAAATCTCACAAACGCTAGGGACTTTGCTTATAACATTTCGCGACACGTCAATTTACGGGAGAATGATTTAACTTATTACACCTACCTGATTTATACACCGAAAAATACTGCACTGAGAGCCTTATTCATAACCTATCAGATTTTACGCGAGAGTTGCACCAAAATAATACCCTTCGTAATAATCGTGACCTGCAAGCTACTATCAATTACGTACCGAAAAAGGGTTATGGAAAAAGTGGTAACGGAAACGGTCCAGGATACAATAATAACTAACCAAGCCCAAAATACCCGGATGGGGTCAAAAATTCATACAACTTTTAACTCCAATCGGACAAGCATTCAGCAGCCGGAGGAAAAACCAATTCGACGCCGACATATAGCGTTGCAGAACTGGAGAAGTCGAAAGGTTTCAACCATGAGCAAACCTGAACATTCTGAATCGGCAAAGTATGTAGATGCACAACCAAAACTCAAATTTAACGCTAGTCAAACGACCCCCAACCTTACGGTCTATGGTTATCTTAATTTGGAATGTCTGCCATCTGGGGATGAAAATAATATTAGCGACCCCCGAGCTTCCGTCAGCTTTTTCACTAATATGAATCTTCCCAATTCAAAAACCTTCAGAGAAAGGTTGCCATTTTCTTCTCCTCCTCCTCCCCCCTCCCTATCAAATTCGAGGAAAACAAAAGTCTTTAGGATAACACGAAGTCAAAAAATTACTTTAGTTATATTGACCTTTGAATTCCTGTGCCTAATGATGCCGGTATCAGTCATCCAGATGATTATGGATTTCTTGATACCGTATCACGACTTAAAAACTCTCCTGTACATCTACACCATCCTAAATATCTTTGAATTCATTTATATTAGCTGTAGCTTTTACATTAACCTTATCTTTAACCCGTATTACCGGACCGAAATTTACAAATTGATTAGGGGAAAAATTGAACGCGCAGTTGATACACCGGAAATGTGACTGCGCTTCTAACTAGAAGTTTTCTATTGTAGAATAAATTAATTGTCAATCATTTAAATATAGAAAACAAATCCATTAGTAACAAAACAATTAGGTTTTTTTTAAATGGCTTAATAATAAAATTCAAATCATTCAAACACGATAAAATGAAAATCTAGTCACTCGAACAGGAAGCTATTGCTATACTAGAAAAATCGTCGAATATATCACAAGTAACAGCTATATCTATAATAATAAATATTTGATAGTGTTAAATTGATATAGTAAAAATTTAAAGTAGTTTATTCTTCGAAAATGGTTGAATTTTATTTCAAAATTTCCTTCCTTAGAACAGGTATATCCATAAGAGCATTGCTGAGCAATACCTGGGAAGGAACATTATAATTTAATAAATTAATTTAAATTATTGGAAAGGTGTGTGTTTCAGACACTCCCGAAATACTCTATGAATCGGCCCGCCTCTTTACCTTTCCATATAAGATTTAATATCGTGATCCGAACCAGAAAACCCCATATTTTGAGAGTGGTGGAGATTAAAAAAGAACTAATTTGTAATTTTAATGTGGAGAGAACTTTCTGAAAAATTAAATTGATCCGTTACAACTTGCTATAAAAGTAGTAAAACCTTGGACAATCGTCATTTTGAAGATTTCGAGCTCAAACAAGTTTGATCTGAGCTACTCCCTTGAACCGAACGTAAATAAAATTTCTCCTAATATATTTTTTTATGATAGTAATCTCGTCTCCAGTCCCCCCGTCACCAAAAGGTCAAATCTATCAAATCGATAATTTTACCCATCACAACAGGCAATTTTACAATTAAATGCATAAGTAACCCTTTTTACGAACCAGACTCACTATCCAAAAATGGGTTAAAACAAGTCCTTTGCTTGACTCAGTGTTAAAGGGAAATTAAAATAAATTCAAATTTTTAGTCTAGGACGTATAAAGTCAAATTTTAAATAACGAATGTTTTTTAAGATATGATGGGGCACTAATTAGTTTAAAAATTATAACTGAATATTGAGGAGGAAAATTAAACATTCACTTAAATTTTCGCCTTTAACTCATCAAAGCTATAAAAGCCTACGAAAAGGTTTTAACCGCTTTCGATTGATAAACTACATCTTTTGTTCAATCTTATCTAAGGGCAGAGGCAAAACGAGTTTTTATTTTATGAAATCTTTAAAATTTTAAAAAATTATTTTGTAATAAAACAGAAGTTTTAAATGTTGCCAAATTTAGTTTATGCACATTAAATAAAAAAAAAATTTAAATTAATTTTTTTTTAAATTTGAAAAAAAATTATAAAAATTCTCATAATTTTGCGTGAAAACTCACTTTGCGCTTGGCCTAAGGTAAATTAAGAACAATGTATAATGTTTGGGGGGGGGGGCGGCAGGATGAAAAAGGGGAAGGGGAGGTAGGATAACTGTATTTTTTTTAAGACGCGTTAACTGTTCATTTATTTTTAAAAAATTTTAAATTATAAATTTGGCGTTTTATTTGTTTTTCTACTATTTTCGCTTACATCTGGTGCAAATGCTTCAAATATGAAATCAGTTATATTTATCTAATCATACTATATCATATCAAAGTCCTTAATCATTTACATTCTCTACTTGAGACTCTAAAAATACCCGTTTACGTCTTACAATCCTGTTTTACATAGACTGAACCAATGGTATTATATTTCCCCCAGTCTTATAATTGGTCAAAACAACAACAACTAGAAAAATTTCTAAAGTTCTAAACAATTATAAAAATCAACATTGCGGTAAACAAAAAAATTAAAATTTTTGAAAAAAAAAAAAACAATAAAAAAGCCCTTAATTTTGCTTATATAACGATTCTCATTGTTTCAACCAAAACAAGCCTATCATTTTAAATCTTAAGAGCCCTATACCGCCATTGCAATGAAAATTATTCATAAGCAAGGCTGAGATATTACTTTTTAACATTAACACGGAGGTTATAAAACACAGTAAATAAACAAATATCCATATCAGAAGAAATAAGTTTATGAAAACATAAAAGCATAAATCCATGTTGGCCTCTCTCTTAGATATTTTTCATTTTTCGCAGTTTTTTCCTCGGCTTCTTAGAACCGTCTATATTATAAGCCTTTTTTAAATAGATAGAATAAAATTAAGATTCTTTCTTTCATAAAAAAATCCCCTGTAACTTATATTTATTATGTTAAATAGTGTGAAGAATAATTTTAGTAAATCAAGATCTTGCATCAGCATTTAAATATTACAGAATATTTTGCGTCCAAACTTTTACAACACGGTATATTATAGGTTTTTAATAATTATTTGAAGTTTGAATTTAACAGCTTTGCTGTTGTAAAGCGTCAAAAAAATTCAATTTATTTTTGTTTAAATTTTTTTGTTTTTTTTGACTTTTTTTAAAATTTTTAATGTTTATAGCTGACTTACTAAGCGAACGGTAAACAAATTAAATCCCTAAGATGGCAGATTAGATCTCTGTAGTTAGCTTATAAAACTTTCAAAAATTTGTTGACCTGTGTAGTATGTTGCAACCTATTAAGACACGGTTCAGCTAAAAATTTTAAGTTTAAATATAATTAGCTTAAATAAAAATTAAAATGATTAAAAATTGTTCTAAGACTTTTATGATAACCTAATGTTTATATAGCTGGCTTATAAGGTTTTACCCGAACGATGAACAATTTAAAAATCTGTAAGTTAGTAAGATTCATTAACATAAATTAGCTCATTTCAAAATTTGTCAAATCAATTTAACCTAACCCCTTTAAAAACATTTAAGCATTAAACCAATACATATTTAAGGAATTTAAAATTTGATGAAAAATTAAAAATTAAGAGTTTTATAAAAAACTATAAAATTTAACAGCTAAATTATACTCGTCCATATTTGAAAATTTGACTTTGAATGTCCTTATTACAACTTGCTATATTTTATTCAGCGTGGTCCTTAATAAGCCAGGAACAATCTAGCGACGCCGATAAGAAGGATAGTGGTTCTTAATACAAAAACAAATAATATGGCAAATCATATTTTAAAAACTCTCAAGGCCTTATGGGCTAGAATTTTGGATGGACTAACGTACAGGACAAACCCATCGCTATAGCCTTCTTACATATATTTTATCCTAATTGCTGAGTAATAAAATTGAAAACGAATTATTAATATTCGATTGAAATACTTAATAAACAATTGTTTATGTTAGAAACATTTTATGTTTATAACGCATTTGTTATACGGCTATATTAGAAAATTACATATACAAGATTGACAACAATTTAATTTGATAAAGGCTAAGCCATTTTTTGAGGAAA
The DNA here is from genome assembly GCA_030555515.1 of Acutogordius australiensis. Lineage (NCBI taxonomy): Eukaryota > Metazoa > Nematomorpha > Gordioida > Gordea > Gordiidae > Acutogordius > Acutogordius australiensis. The sequence goes on along the minus strand of CM060245.1, from coordinate 28,379,869 downwards.
AAACTAGATTATATTGAGAAAAAAATTATCTCTATTATTTATTTATATTAAATTTATTTTTGGGAGTATATTAAATATTTTTATCGTGCCCTGTGCAACACAGGTCTTTACTAAATAGAGTGTTCGGTTAAGTTAAATCAACGGCAAAATCTACATGATGGCTTTCTCTCAAACTTTTCATTTTTTCTAAATTACTCATTAAACAGATTCTAAAATGACAATAAAAAATATTGTGCGACTTCGAAAAACAAAAACTCTTATTAACTTTTATCATCTCCAAAAAAAATCAAATATTTTTTATTATCACATCATGCGTATATTAACCCAACATAGAAAAAGCACGAAATTTTATTTATTCAAAAATAATATATAAACAATGTGAATATTTTTTTTTATTTTCTGAACATTTTTAATATTTAATGTTCATTAATTAAAAAAACCGGAAGGGATTTTCCTTAAGATGGCAGGTCTGTCTTCTAAAATTAGTAATATCGAGTTGCTAAACAGATACCACTAAAACGATAAATTTAGAGGATGTATAGAGGATGTTTGAAAAAAATTAGCATTGTAAGATGGACCTTAAATAAATTTATTACTAAATTATTTTGCAAAATTTTCATATAAACGACCAAATTTAGTGTGCGGGTAAAAAATTTGTAATTCTGAATTTAATAAAAGACAATTTTCACAAAATATACCATAAAATTTGGTGCCATAAAAAAAAATAAAAAAAATTTGGTTTCTTTTATATACTTTATTTAGGATGCAAATATGTTATAAATTAACTAACCTACTTTTGAAAGATAAGGATCTCATTGAAGTTGTTAATGACTCTTTTGATTTTCATACTCATAAAAAATTTTTTGAAATTATTATACAAAACATAGAAATGGGTTAATTATGGGGCTCTTTTAACAATAATAAACGTGAGATATGAGCTCACTTCAGTTTAGGGGAAAAAAAATAGTTTTTAGCATTTCTTATAATGTAACCTCCGCTAGGAATTTGAAGATAATTGAAGGAAAGTTGGAAAAATAAATTTATCAACGAGTTTATTTGCGATATTGGAATCGCCTTGATTAATGTATGACAGATTCAATCCATTTTTTGTCTTTAGGTTGCGCTTAATGATCCGAGCATATAAAGTGTCTAAATATATATAAAACAGGCCCGATTTTAGCTTTTCCAATTTGGGGGGGGGGGGGGGGGAGGGGGGGGGCAAAAAAATCGTGGGTGTCGGGGGGGGGGGCAAAAATAAATTTCGACAGAATTCGTCATGGCCTTCGGTCATGACAAAAAAATATACATGTACACCAATTGAATTTTTAGGGGGCGGGCAATGCCCCACCCCAAAGGCGTCTAGAATCGTGCCTCATATAAAATAAAGGAAAAATTATAATATGTTACTAAACAAATTTTTATAATTAAGTCTGTCTTATATAAACCTAAAACAAGTTAACACAAAATATCGGACCAATTTCATATATAATTGCATATGTTTCAATGGTCAAATATTTTGTTTGGTTATTGGGACATGTTAAGACTACGACTTAACGCTAAGGCTTATCTATACAATGGCTTGTACAAACTAATTAACTTAATGTATACTTATAAACAGGTCATTTAATTCATTTTTTATTAATGTTTTGTCTCACAATAAAGATTTCTTTTCTCAACTATTTGCTAAAAAATCTATTTATTTGAAAAAAGTTCAAACAGTTGAAAGTAGGCACATGTTTTTATTGCGAAACAGCGGTGACATTATTCGTTACCAAACGTTTATCGGCTATGTCTAGGATCAGTTTTAAACATATTGTCAGTAAAGTATAGATGTTTATGACTTATTGATTTGAATAAATAATTTGATTTCAAGAGAAATTAAACGAGATTATTATATTATTTCTATCAGTCTAAGGTTGCCATTGAATATAATTATCATTTTTTTAGTTTTTTTAACTTGCTTTTTACATCTATATTTTCAATAAAAATCTGAAATATCTAATAGTATTGATTAGAAATATATAATTTATGTTTTTTAGTAAAGGTAAAGGTTACTGCCTTATTGATCCTTAATATATTAATAAACAGTTTGAACTTGACAATGTAAGGGAATGGCGAAGATATTTTTAGATAGTTAAATTACCTTTTTACCACTTTTAAGCATTACACAGGACGACAAAATTTGGACGACCTTAAGCATCATTTATGGCAACTATGGTTTTTGGTCAAGTTTTTAGCGCTGATCACGAATATGAAATTAGAATTTTAGCCAATGCCATTTTTAGTTATTCGGTGTCAAAGTGAAAATTTTTTAGGGGGTATTTTGGGCTTCTATATCATAAAACCTATGGGTAAAACAAAAGTTTAAAAATATATTTAGATAACGAAAACCTTCATTATTAACGTAATGGGTTTAATTTTTTTTTGTTTTTTTTATTTTTGTAAAATTAGTGGTTGTCAAAAACTCCGTTTTTTGATCCTAAATAACTTGAAACTAAATTGCTAAAAATTTTATGTAATAACCTTTTTTAAATATGTTTTTTATAAGGAATCTGAATATGCCAATAGATTTTTTGTAGACTTTATAATAAAAGGTGAATTTTTTTCTGAACTTTGGTCGCGGTTCAAAAAAAATTAGAGGCATTGGAAAAAAAACAAAAACCGGGATCGTTATCGCAAGAAAATTCTATACAAACCCTCAAAAAATCGTTTATGTTGTTTTTTTTGGTGTCCAGTATTATTTATCACATCTTAATGAATTTATAATTTTGCGCTTCTACGTGTATTCGAATACTTAGTGTTTTGGACAACAACATTTAGCTGTATAATATTATCATATTCTAGAATCGATCGCGATATCATTCAACTTTTGGACATTTCATGTTTCGTATTATTGTTTTAGCGGCGGCGGTCATATCACCCGTGCTGGGTCAATCAGGTGACAGGAAATTCACAATGGGTAAGTTTTATAAAATTATACCCATGCGGGCCCGATCAAGTTATAAGTGCGAACGGGCATTGCATACAGGCCTTAGAGTCAGGGGGAGATAAAATTATGGGAATGGTGCGTTGTTAATGGTTTTAACTGGACGGGCGGAGGGGGTGAGAGTGGAGGGCTTAAAGAAATATTGGGCTGGTCCTGCCTCCAAGCATAACTTTTTGGTTTGTTAAAAACAGTAAATTTATAAAATCAGTCTTAAGGCCTTTGTCCAAAACATCCTTATCATAAAATTCTATTATTCGTTATTGGTTACTTTTAATGGATAGTTAGGGTTGTATTCACAAATACCTACCCCTTAACGGTATAGAATTAGAAGAAAAAAATTATAGAGAGATTATTTGGCGCGTCCAGAGTTTTTAAAAATTTATTTTTTTTTTCCAAATATTTAAAAAACCAAAAAGTTTTTTAGTGCTATTAATTTAAATCGGCGTTTTTGTAAAAATGGGTTTTATGTCAAGAGATCAAATGTTCAAGAAAATCTGAACGCAATCTGAACGTCCTAAGATATAATTGTGTGGAAACAACATAATGTATGTTTTGTAAGATTTTTTTTAATTTACGTGATACAAAAAATTTAGACTTGTTTAGAAATAAAAATGGATATTTGTTGTCAAAAATTTAAAGTTAAAAAACCACGCCGCATATGTCAAACTATATTTTTTGATTATTTGCTATGTTCTATATACAATGTTATGCAATTGGGTACTGACCCCTAGCTTACGGGTGCCCTGACGTTTGCAACCGAAAAGACCGCCTATCCAGCTATTCCATGAGGTGCATTACGTTTCGTGATGGCGAATGTAGTCAGAATGACCCAGTAGCTACCGACTACGTATTTCGGAACTTCAATGAAACGGTCTATTTTGATTAAATTACTTGACATACTGAAAATATTGAATTAGAAACAAATTGATTTCTTTTTTAATGAATCTAATATTCATAAATAATATTTCTTAAGAAAAATGCTGTAGCACAACAAGCAATGGTATCGATACAAAATCTAATCCTCTTTTGTTTGAATCATTATATTGTTTTTCTTCCAACCGACATGTTAACAGTGACGATATGGTCCGTAGATACATGTTTCACGAGTAAAGAAACCATTACCAAAAAAAAATTTGTTTTTATCGGCAGTGTTAATGTTTATTTAGTGCAATAATGATTAAAAAATGTAAGAAATAAATATTAGGTTTAAAAAAACCACTTGAAAATTAATTTGTCTTTAATTTTTAATATTATTTCTCACTAAGGGTTGTTCAATTGTGACCAATACTTTTTATTACCACTATACAAAATAAATTTTTTTAGAGCTGTAATTTTTTAATTAAATCTCGCAGGTAAAACCCTAGATATTTAAAAAAAAATACAAAAATATATGATTAGGTAAAAAATGTATTAAATTACATTTAAATCTGCAGCAATAAAATTAAAACACTCACTAAATATAAAGGTTTTATAAAAAAAAATGGTTTTTATAACCGACTTGATATCCAAAGAAGCAGCTTGACTCTTCCGCTAAATAGTATTTGTATTTAATATATATTTTATTGTTAATATTTTTTCGGAAATTTTATTTACATTACGAGTTTCATAAGTCTCAAAGTGGCATTTTTATGCTATATCCCGATGCAAGAGGAAAAAATGTTTGGCATGCATTTTAGTATTATAAATCATGCCTAGGTGAAGACTTGAATTTTATTTTGTTAACCTTTGTATTTAATAATCTAAATTTTGCAAAACATTAAAGAAATTGTTCATTTCATTACAATTGACGAACTACGTTTTAAATCAAAATCATTTGGTAAAAAGACGTTAGTTCTATTTGTTTCAGTAAATAAGCTAAATTTATAGTACCACAATTATTGGTAATTAGAATAAATCTAAATTTTGTTATTGATAAACATTTTATATTAAATTATTTCGACATTTTTTTAAAACAAAAAAAAACGCTGAAAAAGGCAGGCCCCTTGCTTATAACTTTAAATTATAGAGCCTAAAATGTCAACCCTTTAAATTTTCAAAAGAGTTGGATCATGCTCGAAGGTGGTGGAGAATATCGCACCGGTCTCAGATGGGTTCCTTATTCCTACCGTGAAAATAATGTTGCTGTGGCTCGATGTAAGGAGGAAAAATGCTATCACATTCTCTGGTCCCTTGACTCCCTGTAAACATTATAATACATGATAATTATTTGAAAAAGCCGCGACGAAAAAAAACGCTGCTTAGTTTTCATGATTCAATAAGCTATCTTTCCAGTGTTACAGATTCAGAAATGAATAGGAGGAGGGGAGGGTGTTTTGGAAAATAATCCTGGTAACCTTAGAATGAACCGGTTAACTTTTAAAGAAGTATGGTAATCAGTAGAGGTACTCATAATATAACAATTTTTTCTCTATTTTGCACTAAATAATTTGTTCTTTTCAGAAACAATTGGTATATTTAATAATTCTAAGCCATTTATAGGATAGCTTTTAGATTGAATTTTTTTATCCTCTAACCAAAAAAAGAGTTAGATAACGGTTACAGCAGAAGTTTGCCATATTATTTTGGCTGTGACATAAAAGAGTTTAAAAAAAATTAATTCTGAATATAATAATAAATTTAATTTAAACTTGAGGCACATCTATAAAAAATAAAGGTGGGCTATTGTCAAACCTGCACAATAATATGTGTCGAGTTCATTACAATGATTGAGCATTGTCAAATTACCCTAAAAGTAAAATATGGGTTTTGTGTTTTAAAATAATATAATGTTAATTTTCAAAAATTAGCAAGGGGCAAGATTGATTTTTGTATTATAACCTTTTGCATATTGATTATTTCAAGTTTGAATGTTTATAATAAAGACAGTTTAAGTATAAGCCATTTCAATTTTTGCATATTAACTCACGTTTAAATGTGTTTTTTCAAGATGGAAATTTTTTTTAGTGTGTTATTCAAAAGCAATCATACTCCTAGGTGGCTTTTTTCGACAAATACCCTCTTAAAGTAACACAATATCATTCGTTTAAAGGAAGAGTCTTTATTAAAATTTATATAACACTCAAACGGCCCCTATCTCAACATTTTAAGCGTAAGGGACATTGGCTAACCCATTTAATATAAGCTTCATCTTATACCTATATTCCTAACACATATTTATAGCACGCCTAAACCTAGCCCAACTATGACCTTAACCGTTATTTTTTATTTCCTATGATATTAAAATATTTACTAACCCCACGATAATATAAAAACCTAATTTGTCATTTTTCCAAACATAGCCATAACATTTGCCGGTTATAATTTATGTGTCGGAGTTCACCTGCGATTCCGATACCTATCTAATCCATCATATTTTTTAATGAATATCAACAAGATTTCATGAACTCATAATAACTATTTATTGTTATAAACCACCTGTACGCATGACCTTTAAAGATATTGGAGAATTGGGCAAAACGTTGGGCAGACACTGGACGATTGCATTAACATAAACCGTCAAGGAATGTTCGAAGTTGACTGCAAACGGAAGGATAGACGTGTCTGCACTTATCCATTGAAGGATAAATTAGGGAATTGCAGTATGCGCTTACATATAATTTCGTGAGGACTTTTTTCTACAGGTAAGAATATTTATTCTTGCGTGTTAAGGCCTGGTTTTTCAAAAATTCCGAATAATTTTTTTTTTTATAAAAAATTGCCCTTTTATCAAACATAAATTAATTTTTTTACGCACAAAAAATATTTTTTTCTGAAAAAAAGCAAAAAAAAACTCCAAAAAAATGTTTTTTTACCACTCTAAACATGGTCTAAAAATGTTAATTATTAAAATATTAATGGCCATTGAAAATAACCATTAATTGTGCCTCAGTCGGTAAAAGTATAATTAAGTTCTAATAATGATTGCAATCGCTCTTTATACACAGGTCAACATATTTTTGTTAGTTGAGAGCTAACTATAGAGATTAAATTTGGCACCTTAGGGGTTTTCAAATCCGCCTACCATTTTTCTAATCCATCTTAATAAGCTATAAACATTGAAAATTTTATTAAAAAAGTCAAAAAAAGATGACACCAAATATGTACAAAAATTATTTGATTGGTCAACCAAAATTAACCTGATTATAATCATAAACCCTAGCCTAACCCTATGCAAACCACCCAACCAAATCTCACCCTAAGCTTATCCTAACAGCAATTATACCTCAACCATGTGAAAATACTAATCTAACTGTAAGAATTGAGGATATAAAAAGTTATATATGCTCCTTTATTATTGAATGTTGCAATATATAGATAAGAAATTTACATAGGAATAATAAAAGTATATCCAAGTATATAAATTAGAATAGCAGTATTATTTGCATACTAACATTACTATCCCCTTTTTTTTGATTCTGACGGCGTCGCAAATCTCTACCAAGTTGTTTAACAAGTAAATCAAGGTAGGACTTTTTCGTAAAGTTGATGTTATCAATGGTCGACATATTAACGAGCAATGGGCTTGTCATAGACACTGAAGTAGAGGCAGCGGATTCCTCTAGCTGATTCATTTCGTCTAGATCCTTCTCGCCATCCATTTTAATGCTTCAAACTAGATTAGATAAGATGTTTACCAGGAGGTGTCCTTTTGATTTTAAGGCATCGTAGAGTGTTTTGCGTGGGACACCGGTCTTAGGTAGCTTTGGGTCATAAACAGATATGGTCACGTCTTCAGCTGTTTAAGTCTAAGTACGAACTCGTTTAGCGTTAAAAAACGTATACTTAGTTGCATCATTCTCATCCCAATTAGATTTGTGATTTTTCACCGAGGGATGGGGTAGGCAATCAGCGAGGTTTGTTCTGCCCGATTTGTAATCGATCATAGTCGATTGCTGAGGCTTTGTTGATCCATAAAAGTAATCGTGTATTAGTTACAAAGTCTAAGTCTCTTGTGGGGCCATGATTCGTCGATTGGTATTCGTCGGTATTTGGTAATCGTCGATCGTTTGGTATTCGTTGATCATTGTATTCGTCGATTGTTTCGTATTCGTCGGTGTTTCATATTCGTCGATCGTTTTGTATTTGTCGATCATTGTATTCGTCGATCGTTTGGTATTCGTTGATCATTTATTCGTCGATTGTTTAGTATTCATCGATCGTTTAGTATTCGTCAGTTCGTTGAGGACCGTTTGTCGTCAGGTCGTTGAGGACTCATATTTGTTAGGTCGTTTAGGCCCATCGAGAAGACCATAGATCGTTGATCGTTCAAGATAATCGTTTAGAGTTTGGGCTTTATCGTCAGGTCTTTCGGGACCATATGGTTCGGTTTTTAGTCCCAATGATCGTTCAGGCACCGTGTTTCTTGCCATTTTTTGGAGATTGGAAAACCCTTACCGGTCTATGTTTTGACCATTCTGTCTGTTATTCAGACATCTCAATTCCGTATGAATGAGATTTGATTCTTAATTAGGGGGCCATTTCCGTACAAGTTGATGCGCAATTGTTTTAGACCGTGGTCTGCTTGTCTTTGAGACAAATTCGTTGCTCCATCAATTTTTGTCTTGTTACGGCACTTCTGTCTTTCAGACGAAGCTATAATTCGTAAACCCTGGGTGACATTGATGAGCTTATATGTAAGGTGCTTCATTCGCTGAATATGGACCTTGTGCGCCAATTACTTGTATGGTTCCTCCCTCAATTTCAGTTTTCCACAAGAATAATCGGGCCAACAAATAAAAGGGGGTTAAATTTAATTATTTAAAAAAAAACAATTTTCCAATTTATTTAAAATTAACTCTATGGCCGACGGGAGGTCCTTCTGGAAAATTTCAGTTCCCGCCTCGTCGCCAATTTAAGAATTGAGGATATAAAAAGTTATATGCTCCTTTATTATTGAATGTTGCAATATATAGATAAGAAATTTACATAGGAATAATAAAAGTATATCCAAGTATATAAATTAGAATAGCAGTATTATTTGCATACTAACACTAACTTTACTTATCCCTAAATTATATCTTATTGGGATATTTTATATTTCGTTATTTTATAGATTTTTGTTTCGTACAAATTTGGGCCCTTTTTATTTAAAATTCTAATGTAAGAGCTTGATATATTAAAAAAAAATATATTTCTCTAGAGATGATAATAATAATTTACAAGAAATCTTAAAAAAGATTCTTGAATACTTGCCTTATAAGATATTCTCAAGGTCGCAAAATGGTTAAAAAAGCCATTATATGAAAGGATTTGAGGAGCCGAAAGCGGAAGAAACTACGAAAAATGTGGAAAACACTTATGAGATAAGGCCAACATGTAGATGTTGGTTTTCAAGTTTTCATAAATAAGAGATTGTATTTGTTGACTTGTGTTATTTAATTGAGAATTTATAGTGTCAATTAGGTATACAGAAAAGTTACGGATATTTTCATATTTTTTCAATAAATACCCACAAAACTTGCCGATGAAACATTTTTTCAAATGAGTTTTCCTCTTTGCCTCAGCAAAGCAAAACGCATCTTCGCGACTGTTTTACCGTGTCCAATAAAAATTAAAAAAGGAAAAAATTTTTTGACATTTAGTTTGTTACATTAAAAAGAATACAGATTTTGTTTTAAATGATTCTTTAGTTTCAATTTTATTTTTATTTTATTTCAATAATTAAAGTTGCTTAAAGTTTTTTTCTTGTACGTCTTTTTACAGTTGCCATTATTTATTAGCTCATAAAATATCAAATTTATCAAAAAAAAAATTTTTTTTTTAATTTACAAAATTCTATAAAAAAAAATTCAACTTTGATGGCGCCCTAAGAATATCTATGACCGCCAAGTTTCTTTGCGATCTAATCTATATAGCCTTATGCAGCATCCAGTGCCCTAACGTCGGGATACGTATGGCATCCAATCGAAGTCAATGTGTCCATTCGCTCGGAAGCTTGGATTACAATATAGAGGATCAATACAAACTTTGTGTCCAAAGCGGTTACGAGATATGGCTTCCCCAAACCTGGGATGAAGTGGTGAGAAAAGAGTTTTTGGCGGTTATATGCTTACTGGGCTTAATGGGCTGGCCCTTTAAAATACATCTTAGGCAAGACTCGAACCCCTACTACTTTAAAATAAAATGTGACATCTTACGCCTTTGAGCGTCGGGAGGCTAGCGGGCCCAAAGAAAAAAAACCAAATCTATTTAATTGAAGGTTATAGGCTTATTTAACATTTCCTCGTCATTATGAATATATATATGGTCAATTCCACCTCAAATCGACAAACTTTTTCCCTTCAAGTCTCAGTTTTGGCTGAAAAGTGGTACACTGTTAGGGTCCTTGGGTGCTGATAAAAACCTAAATTTATTGACCGGAAGTGATTTTTGACCGAGATACTAAAATATTTTTCATTTTTTTGCAAAAAAAAAAAAGTTAAAACTGAAAAAAGTGAAAATTTTCTGTTTTTAAAATCGACTTTTTGGTAAACCAGCCAACCTTTTTTAAATTTTTAACATTCATTTTATAAATATCGCTTAATAACATATAATAGCCCCAGTTTTTTTCATTCGATTTTGAAACGCTTCTTCAATCAACTAAATTTGCCAAAAAACAGCATTTCAGGTGTTAAACTAACGCTGATTGTATTCGTCTGTGCAAGCTTATTTTTTTTTTGCATAATTAACTAATAATATCTAGAACCTATATAATCAGCCCTAATTTGCCTGTTTAAGTGTTAAAATAATAGTATATATGTTATTTATAGAAAATCTGAAAATAACGAGGTAGGTAAATTACAAAAAAAGGAGCATATGAGATTATTCCATTATTTTAATTGAATTTGTAATTGGTTATAAGTATTTAAACATATTCTTGTGTTAAAATTTGTTAAAAACGCATTTATTTATAGAATACCTTAGTTCATTGCCCAAATCCATAAGCCTATAGAATCAAGTGATAGTGATATTTCCTCTTTTTTTTAATAGGTTTAGTGCGTTATGAAACTTAAATGTAAATGGAACAAAAATGGTTAGGTTTTAAACATTATTAAGGTCGGTTAAATATATATTGTAGGCCTTGCACTGAATAGCCTTTTAAAAACATATTTAGCATTTGTAGAAATTAGTAAAGAACTGAATGCCTATATTTTATTTATATTAAATAAAATCTAATATTTAGTCCTAAAATTCATCTTGAAACTAATTCTGCCCGTTAGAATCATTTGAAGTTGTTTAACGCTAAAACTGACTTGTTTTTTGTATTTATAGTATTAAAACACCATATCAATATGTTAAATATTTTTGACTTTTAACGTTTATTTTAAGTTTGTTATTATGCATAAAAAAGGAACTTCTGTTGAATCTCAATATATAAAATAGGCCAAAATATTCTAATTTACCAATTTTATCAGATGTAACGTTTTTGAGGCTGTTTTATTTTAAAAAATAATGAATAAAAAAACTTGGCACACTTTTGTTTTTATTTGATAAAAAGAAGGTTCGTTAAAAAGTGTTGGGGGAAAATTATATACAGGGACGTTTTATGAACAAAATATATTTTTAAATTTTTAAATTGGTTTGGTAGTGACCCAGAAAGTCGGCTTTGAAGATAGGAGTAAAATACTGAAAATTATTAATTTTTTTGATCTGAAGTTCCCTTTTTCTTACCAAAATTGGCAATAGTATAAATCAAATAAATAAAGCTGTTATAGCCTAACATGATTGCCCCTATGTCCAACTTCTTATATATAATTAAATTTGGCACTTTTAAATATTGAAAATCAAAAAGAGTTTTTTAAAAAAAGTTATGTCGGCCTCAGATTTATAAGTTCATATTTATAAAGAATATTTAAGGGTAAATTTTAGCAAATTCAAGAAATTTGAAAAAAAACCTTTTTAGTTATTTTACACTAAATATTTTTCATAAAATTGTAAAATTTTAAAATAAATTTTTTAAGATATAAAACACATGCAAAATAGCCCTTATTGTCCTCTTCAAAATAAAAAAAAACAAGTCTATAGCTATAATACTTTTTGACTTATAACCTCCCAAAGTTGCATCAAATGTAAAAATTCACCTTGCATTTTTTTTTCTTTTGCCACTATCCCCATTACTTCGGGTCAAAAAAAATTTCCAGATTATAAGATACCCTTAGATACTATCTCCATGCAAAGATTATGACCACCCTTAGATACTATTTCCATGCAAAATTTTAGCCAAATCAAAAGGGGTACCCCTCCCGGACTTGTTTGATTAAGGTGGAATTGACCATATATATATTGAAATCTATTATAGGTAATTACACTTTTTATGACATTTGTTATTTTGTAATGATAATTGAGGTAAATAGGGAATACAGATGGGCTAAACAGCTGATTTGCCCAGGTATTTCAAATAGAAAAAGATTTAGTTTTTGAAAAATTCAAACACAAATTTAATACCATGGAATAAATTTATAAGTGAGGTGTTATATTACCTCTGTACGTTCAGAGTTGATTGATTTTTTTTTTAAAAATTCTAAAAATCTGTATATTTGAACTTTGAGCTTTTGCATAAAAATTAATACAATTGTTTTTTTACAGTATTTTCTTACAAACGTCGCATTAAGTATATTTGAAAATTTTATGTATTTGATAATGTGAAACTGATGTAATGACGCTTCCCAAGATTGTGACACTTACCAAATTTTCTAACTTTCAACCAAAAAATATAAAAAATACATTCACTCTCAAAGTGCTCTCAATATATCATATATGTTTAGTAATTCAATTCACTGCTGCATCAATAGATCCTATGGATCGGGAGATCGGAGTCTGTAAGACCAAACATGTATTTTGGAGTGGCCATAAGAATCAAAAACGGTGCGTTCTACAGGGATGATGGATTACCCATGGGAGACCCGCCTAAAGAGTAAGCAGCATGGCCGTGCTTGAATTCAAACTAGGTGGGCCAGAATTAAATGGACCCGGGCTGGCTAAAATGAAATAATTTTGGCACCGACCGGATTGTTTCTATTTTATTGTTTTTGGTTGGTGTTTCAGTAATGGCTAATTTGATTTTTATGATAAAGGATATTAAGTTTATAATAATCGGTAATTTGCTAATTTTATAGTGTGACAGGGTAACAAAAAAAACTTGGGACTCACCCCTAAGGTTAGATATCTGTATTATGGTTTGAAATTAAAAATAAATATAATTTTATATAAAAGTAAGTTTAAAAATAGTATAACAAGAGCCCGCCCTTTAATTAATTAGGACATGAATATTGTGTAATTTTTCTGGCTCTACAGATAGGCGTATGGTTTGTTTCAAGGTAAAAATAATAAAATGTAACGTATATAAAAAAAATAAAATATTAATACATTTTGTTTACAATAATATCGTAAAATAGAAATAAAATTAATTTGTAATATTAGTTTTAAATTCAAAAAATATATTACAATGGTAATACAACAACGTGTTCAATTTCTTATGAATATTTTAAACTATCCTTAACCTAAAAATAAAAATTAGTTTAATGCCATAGTCTTTAAATATTTCGCCTTTTTTAAAATTATTATTATTATTAATAGATCGTGAAATATTCTTTACGATGACAAATCTCACAACCATTAGTAGCTTATTAGTCTAGATTGATTGAGTGTGATATTTTACACTTTTTTCTTTTTGCCTTTTTTTCTCAATCTGCTTTAACTTGAAACCAACAATTATGCCAAAGTGACACTTTTCCCGACCTCAAAACTAAAAATCAATTGTCCAAAATATGTTTAATATAAATAAAGTGTAAAACTTTATAAAATTACTTAAAATGTTTTGAGTGGAAAATTATAAAAGGCTACAGAGCTTATTTTAGCAAAACATTCTAATTTTATTATTATTAAAAATAAACTTAAATTAGCTAAAAATTCGTTAAAAAACATTCTTAGCCTTCTTCTGAAAAAATCATGATATGGAAGTGAATAAATTTAGCTTTGAACGTGTGGCACATAAGCTAGATTTTATTTGCGAGTTATTTAATTGTAAATATTTTTAAATTCTAAAAATACTTTCACCAATATTTAAGTTAAGGTTTTATTTAGGCTTCACATATAACCTAGTTGTGTAATCAACTATAAATTCCAAAAAAAACTACTTTGTAAAAGAAATCTATTAGCTTTATGTATATTCTATTCGGTCTTTGAAAGCAAAAATTTAATAAAATTTAGATTGTTCTTTATTTGGAAATGTTGTTAACCACTGCCAGAAAGTAATTACTTCAATTAATAATGGTATAAATTAAACTCTGCTCGGAATTTTTAAATAAGTTTTTACACAAATTTTTCCAAGAGTACTATATTGTTTTGACAAAGGCAACCTAAAAAAACCATAGAAATTTTAATTAAAAGTTGATATAATATTTAAGTAAATTTTTTTGATTGTTTAGTGTTATGTTAATTTATTTATTTAGCTGCAGCACATATCATTTTTAAATGATTTAAACTCAAAATATGATTTTTAGCCAAAAAAAACACCAAAAAAACGGGTGGGTCTGATATGCAAATACCCAAAATGCAAATACCGAAAGTCATCAATCATTTTTCGTAAATTTTTGCTCTTTTTAATGAAGTATTTGCGTTTTAGTAATTTTTACTAGATTTAATAGAAAACGCAGATGCCCGCATCTTTAATCATTTTAGGCAGTAAAAACAAATTTTTTTATTTTTGGTTTAAATTGTTTTCGGTGCCCTATTGGTTTTGATTTTTTGTTACACATGGGCATATGCGTTTCAGACTAAATTAATATTTTGAATTTAATCGACCTTTTTGGCATTTTTTGGATGATTTAAGAAATTTTTTTCTGTGTTATTAGATCTCTTAGCGAGAAGTGCTAATATGAAAGGAAACATTTTTTAAAAAGATAAATACTTTTGAAATAATAATAAGATATTTTTGTTTGTTTAATTTTATGGGGGTGGAAGGAATAAAATAAAATTTATACGCATTTGGGGGGTGGCGATACTGTTACTAGGCAAATCATTTCGAGATACTGCTATTCTAATTTATATACTTGGATATACTTCTATTATTCCTATGTAAATTTCTTATCTATATATATTGCAACATTCAATAATAAAAGAGCATATATAACTTTTTATATCCTCAATTACATTGGCGACGAGGATGGGATTTTGAGGTACGCGTCTTTTAAGTCTAACGTCGAGAAGGTTTGTCCTCCAGCAATCTTTGAGACGAGCTCATCGAATGTTGGAATGACGTGCGAGTCCTCCAGCAGGTAAGGATTGATTGTGATTCTGTAGTCGGCACACATCCGCAGTTGCCCATCAATCTTGGGGACATTGACTGTAGGGGTTGTCCAGTCAACCTAAGTCTGTGATTGATCGATTGGTTTTAGGATGTTTGTCTGAAGTAACCGTTGGATCTCTTCCTCCACTTTGGGTTTCAGTGGCATGGGAACTCGGCGACAAGGAAATCTTTTTTGGCACGGCGTTTGGTTTTAAAAAAATTTTTATCGGTTTACCTGTATAACATCCTACATCTGTAAAAAGATCAGCAAATTTTTCCAGTATTTGCGCTGCGTTGGGTGATGCTATATGGTTTATGCAAACAAGTTTGGGCCACGGGAAACCAAATTCTATGATCCAGGGGATCCCAAAGATGTGTGGGAGGTCATTACGCGACGTAACATAGCATTCCAATGATCTTGGACTCGATCCATCTTTCAGGTCCACCTTAACACGGGTTTTACCCAGTGTTTCGATTCTATTGTGTCCGTACAATGTTATAGGGCTCGACGGCTTTATTGCGGGTGAGCCTAGTTTCTTCCACAGCTCTTCGTTGATGAGCGAAGCATCGGCTCCGGTGTCATAGAGCATTCGCGTCATGTTACCGTCGATATTCACCTTGATAGACGGTAGCCTAGTATTGGAACTTAGGTTCAAATTGATCGTGTCTACGGTTCTATAGTGGCAGAACGACAGGTTTTGCTGAAATGATTAAATCCGTTGCATTTAAAACATTTCTTACCTTTGGCTGGGCATGTGTTATTACCATGGTTACGCGCACGATAGTAATGTTACTAGGCAAATCATTTCGAGATACTGCTATTCTAATTTATATACTTGGATATACTTCTATTATTCCTATGTAAATTTCTTATCTATATATATTGCAACATTCAATAATAAAAGAGCATATATAACTTTTTATATCCTCAATTCTTACAGATACTCTCCCCAAAAGGGGTCTAGAATCGTGCCTGTCCACCCCCTTCATTGTTTTGGCTCGCTTTACTATATTGATCGACCCGTTCATTTTATTGTTTTCCTTGTCTATATATTAGAGTTTAAACCGGGCAATGTTTATCAAGCCCATCACTTCTTATTTTTAAATCAGACCTTACCTTTATTATATTTTCATCCAATGTATGTGGAAAATAGGGATAAAAACCAAAATATTCGAAAAGTTTATGAACGTAAAAGCCCAGGTGTAAAAAATATTAAAAAAAATTTAGTCTGAAAGGCAAAGGCTCAGTTGAAAAAAATATTAAAAATTTATGTCTGAAACGCAAATGCCCAAATGTAAAATTTCTTAAAACATCAAAAAAATGCTGAAATTGTCGACTATCAAAATATTTAAAAAAACATTTTAGTCTAAACAAATGCCCAGGTGCACAAAATTTCTTAAGACATCAAAGGAATGTCGAAAATGTCGATTAAAATCAAAGTATTATAAAAATATGAAACGCAAATGCCCGTAAAAAAATTTAAAACCATTTGGACACCGAAAACAATTTAAACCAAAAATAAAAAAAAATTACCCGCCAAAAATTATTAATGATGCGGGCATTTGCGTTTTCTGTCAAATTAAGTAAAAATTATTAAACGCACCAAATAAAAAAAGCTTAAATTTAAAAATGATCGATGACTTCAGTTGCTTTTTGGGTATTTGCATTTCAAACCCACCCCCCAAAAAAACCTCATCGAGTTAAGCTAGTAAGTTAAAATAGCTGATATGAAACTTTTAAAAAATTTAGTAAATAAATTCTTTTGAAGTAAAAAAAATTTAGCAATAAATAAATTGACTATAGTTTTACCTATCGTTGGTTTACCTCTGTTGGGCAACTTTCAAGTTTCGCTATATGTTATCTAGTATATGAAAGCACGTTTATGATTTACTTCTTTTTTTGGATTGTTTAATTATTTGTTCATACTTTTATCAAATATTTTTATAGTCTATTGATTCAGATTGGCGGGAAATATATATGCAAATGCTTTTCAAGGCCCGTTTAGACTAAAATTAAATAAATTGTTAAAACTTTAGATATGTATTTATTAATATGGTCTAATGTTTTGGAAGCTAAAATTTTTCTTAAAGTTTTTTATTATAAGATTTCAAATATATTTAGCAACTGATTCGAGTGCAAAAAATTGGACAACGGTAAATAAATATCATTAACTTTATAAATATTTGTAAAAACGAATGAAATCTGAACGTGTCTTCACCCTAAATTTTTTTTTTATAAATATTAAAAGAAAAAAAAATTGTTTTAAATGCGCTCTAATGTATAAAGTTAATGATTCACATGTAACTAAAGCTTCTAAACTTTATAAATTTTTATTTTTATGTTTCCATAGCATATTCGAAAATAAAGGTGGCGATTGCATAGTCGTTAGGAGGAATTTAACTGGTGCGGTACAAATTCACAGTCGAAAATGCGAATCAAAAGCTTTCCATGTAATTTGCAGCTCACACAGTAATATACACTCGTATTTGATATCTAAAATGGGCACTAAATTATCGATCTAAGTCTAATTTCGGGTTACTCAATTATAGGTAAGTTAAAAATTTATGGCTTAATTAAATTTTTCAAGTATCTTTTTTTATATTAACCGGGAAAGAGCATTTTTTTTTTGATTCATCTTAATAACACTGGACAACAAAAAAACAACATAAACAATTTTTTGAGGGTTTTGTAGAGAATTTTCTTGCGATAAAGATCCTGGGTTTTGCCTCCAATTTTTTTAAACCGCGTCCAAAGTTCAGAAAAAATTCACAAAATTTTTTTTACTATTAATTCTACAAAAGATCTTTGGCATATTCAGATTCCTTATTAAAAACATATCTAAAAAAGGTTTTTACATAAAAATTTTAGCAATTTATTTTCAAGTTTTTAGGATCAAAAAACGGAGTTTATGACGAAAACCACTAATTTCACAAAAATTAAAAAAATAAAAAAAATAAATATTAAAAAAAATTCAAACCCCTTACGTTAATAATGAATGTTTTCGTATCTAAATATATTTTTAAACTTTTGTTACTACCCATAGGTTTTATGATATAGAAGCCCAAAATACCCTAAAAAATCAAATATCTCAACTTTGACACCGAATAACTAAAAATCTGATGCATTGGCTAAAATTTTAATTTCATATTCGTGATCAGCGCCAAAAATTTGACCAAAAACCATAGTTCCCATAAATAATGCTTAGGACCGTCCAAATTTTCTTGTGTGAAATTGTTTGCTAAACTATAATTTTTACCAAAATTAACTATAAACTAGATACATAAAACACTCAGCTAACTATCAACTATAGCTTAGTTTATTTAAATAAAAAAAATAGCATAGATAAATTTTTTTGGTTTATTTGCCTATCACTGATTTGAACTGCGCCATAGTGGCCTAGGTCATGCATGAGCCTAGTTTGTCGGTTTAAATTTTACTATTTAACTAGTTGATATCTTTGCTCAAAATGTGTCAAATCCCTAAAGTATAGCGCCTTATATGAGAAGGGTATGCCAATTTTTTTGTTAAATTTGAAAAAAAACGTAAAATACTTAAAGGTTCCAAGGCAAGTTTTCTATAATAAAAATTATATTAATATTGAATTAAGAATTCCACCTAATTAAAATTACAACTTTTTAATTGTTAGTCCAAATATCGCTTGTTAAATACGGTGTGCGTACTACATGTTTTATTTCCCTAAAAAAATATTAAAAAACACGATCTGTTGCGGATTTGAACCCCTCCTTATCTCCAAATTACCTGCATAACATTAGTGGTGACTTGGGCACATATTATCATATACGTTATTATTGTTTAGCGGCATTTCACAAGGATCCATGTCGAAGCAATATAGAGTGTGCCTTGTTCGGTAACATGGCCTGCGTCGACGGCGTGTGTGAATGCATCCCTGGACACATGCGAGCTCGCGAAGTGTGCCATGCCCTAAAAAAATACGTCTGTTTACCAAGTTACAATTTTATTTTGAACGTTTGGGACTAAATAAATTCCAAATCGTAGCTTTTAGGTAATCAGTTGTAAAAACTGTTTTAATAAAGTAAGTGGTAAAGTTTGAGAGTAATGTATTATTATGCTTTTAAATGTTTGAAGCAGAGCTGGGAAAAAACCCATTTTTTGACTAAACTCAAATTTTTGTTTTTTAAAAATTTTATGACAGATTAAAAAAATCAATTATTAATAAATACAGAATATAAGCAGAAAATCTTAAATTTTATAAATATTTTCTTGATTAAAGCTAAAACCCTTTATTTTTTCTAAATTTCGAAAAATAAAAAAATGAGTTTGACCCAAAAATAGGCATTTTCCCAGCTCTGGTTTAGAGTTTAAAATGCCATTCTAATTTGCCACTGCGGAAAAAGGTTGTTTATTTGTAATAGAAAACTAAATATGTCACAAAATATATGTTCAGAGGGAAGTTTAAAAAAAAATATTCAATTTTGAAAATAAATTATTTTTTATGTATGTATGTCTCTTTACTTTAAATAAGTCAATTGTAACATAAATGGAACTTTATACTATTTAAAATTAAGCTACTAGCTTAAATAAGGTTTATATAGCTACTTAAATAACCGATCTGCGTCAATATCAGCCATCATTTTTATAAAAATATTTACAAATTTTTGTTAAAATTTAGTGTTGAATTTTATCTTCAATCACGTGTTTTTACAAATAAAATAAATTTTTAAATCCTTTTTCTTCCTTCTAATCAGTCATTCTTGGTAATCGAACTTGCGTCCGTTGGAATTGCGGAACTGGACTGATGTGCAATTTCACGCATGGGTTTAACTACGAAGGCACCTGTATATGCCAACCTGGGTATGCGCACGATGACGCTATTGGGGAGAATTATGAATGCTATAAACGTAAAACACGGTTACATTAGTAGTACCTTTAGGCCAACAAGCTTGTGTTGTATTTTACACTTATAACAGCACTGAGTCTGACCTGGATGGGGACAACTTAGAAACTCTACCTCTATAGATTTGTCAGAAGCCTAAGCCTGAATACTTAGTTGGCGTGCGTAGGGTCTTATTTAATACAGCGGGATGATATCCGTGGTATGTAAACACCAATACGTTGTTTGTATTGACGTAATTTACAAAAAATTTAATATGATAGCCAATAAGTTTGGTATTTCTATACCAAAGTTTTTAACTTCAATTAATTAAGCCACTTAGTATCAAAAATCACAAATTTCAAAAATGGCATTGTTAAATTAGTTAAAATAGGTAAAACTTTCACCATTACACAGATACGATGACATGAGCGAAAATAATATTTGACAAAATGACAAAAATTAGTATCTGATCGTTATTCTTGTTATTCTTTCTCTTTTAAAATTTTATATTTTGACAACTCCTTTGTCCATTATAAGCACAATTTTTTTTTCTATAAAGGGTTTGGAACTTCCATTAATAATTTTAACTTTATTGTTTATGCTAAAATATTCTAAAAATGAAAAAACAAAACTTCACGTGATTGATACTTATTTTTAGAGGCCAAGCTTGGTGAGGACTGTAGCTTTAACAGCCAGTGTTCATCATCGATTAGGTATAGCATATGCGCGGACCGTGGTTATCGCAACGTGTGCATTTGTCAGCCGGGCAGTATGTCTTTTCAATCGGGTTGCTTACCGAGTAACCTTTTACTATTTATATTTCAGTATGTTTTACATAATGCTTTGCATATATTTAAAATCTCTTTCCCAATTCTACACATAGACACATATATGCCACTTGAGGCTTAATAATTCTAAGTTTTAACACATCAGTTCAACTATGTAGATTCTTTACAATCATAATTCTAGTCTCCTTCATTGAAACCTACTACTATTTGCGCGATCGTTCATTAAAGTTGTTTTGCGCCAAAACTGTTATTTTTCTTAAGTATAATAAAAACACATAAATCATTAAGGTATTTAGCATTATCTCGGCACCAAATGACTTTGATTAATGTCAAATTCAATTGTTCACTTTACAAAAAAAACCAAAATTAAAAGACTCGGCCATATGGAGATTTAATATAGCAAAAATTTGATTTTGTCGAGCATTATTGCAACATAAGGGTTTTGAGCTAAGTTAGCTAAATTAAAAAAATAAATAAAACAAATCTAAAGGCCTGATTTAAATAAGATTAGTTTAATTTGCCCGTTTGCAATAAGCCCAAGATTATTAAAATGTGGTTTTGTTAAAATAATTATAATAAGCGATTTAACAATTTAGTATATTTGATTTTTTATACAAAATTTTTCCAACCTATGGACACAGGCATATGGCACTTAGACCTAACAAACTCGATTTGTAGAAAGCCCAATAGTTTTTCGTTAATCAATAGCATTTTAATCTTATAAAATTAAATTAAAACACGGTTACTACTTCTTCATAGTTTAATGGTTATTATTATATAATTATAAATGTGCAAGTGAGTAAAAACAAGACAACTAACAAATTTTTTAGATTTATAAGCTAAATTTAGAGACCAGATTTATTAAGGTTCCCCCAACATTTTACCGTTTTTTTTAATTTAACTTTTTTAAACATGAAAAATTTATATAACATTTTTAAAAAAAAATCAAAAACAAATAATATTAAAAAAAAGTAATTTCATTTAAGAAATAAACTGCTGAATTCAAATTTTTTTGATAAAAATAATATAATGTTAGGCTGTGTTGCCAAATGTTCAACCTAAATGTTGATGGGTTTTAATCTAAAAAAAAAACATTTTCAATGTTAATATTATTATAAGCAATTTCAAATTTTTTCTCTTTAACTATGAGGTTGCAAATTTATTCACACTTTAAATTGGGCCATTTTTCCGTTATTTCAACAATTTTTTGAAAGTTATGAGTTAACTACAGAGGTCAAACCTGCCATCTTAGGAACTAACAAACCCGTTTACCTTTTATCCTAACTATCAAACTTAGTTACATGCATAAACATTAAATTTAAAAAAATAGGTCAAAAAAAATTAAAATTTTATTTTTGCACATTCACAATAGTTAAATTGTTTACTTCAAATAAAATTTTTATTAATAACCGATAGTATATCGTGTCATTTAAGTTTAGACACAATGTTTTGTATTATCAGAATGCCGATGTAAGAGCTTGATATATTAATAAAATTTATTTCTATTTGTGGTTATAGATAAAAGTTACAAGGGATTTTTATATGCAAAAAAAATTTAAATTTTTTCTTTTAAGGGTATATTTAGATCTGTAAATTTGGTCTAAAAAGGCAATTTTTTGTTATAGACGGAAGGAGCCAAAGACGGAAGAAACTAAAAAACGAAAAACATATATGATTTTAGGCCATCATGGGATGAATTTTTTAATGTTTTCATAAATTCACGTTTATGACATTGATATTTGTTGACCTGTGTTACCTGAGATTGTAGTCGATTTTTACAACTATGGGAAACGGTAAATACATATGAGACAAGATTTATCAGGTATATCTGTCATATACCTTTCACTTATCGATTTTTCCACCTGCGTAATGGTACCCAATGGGACATAATTGAGCGTGATGCCAATATTCTACATTTTATGGGTTTACATAAAACTTAATTAACAACATCATTTGTTACTACTGCATAGGAGTACAATTGTCCGGCCAATGCGAAAAAAATCAAGAATGCGTAACTCCCTACGCCGTTTGTCAAAATAACACTTGCGTATGCGGCAAAGGCAGGTACACAGCTGGTAAAGATTGCCCACCAGGTAGCATTCTAATTCATTCGTTCGTTTTGAAGATAAAGTTAGCCGTTTTGCATTGTTTAAATCACAATTTAGAATTATCGAAATATCCAACAACGGGGAAAATAATAAATCTGCTTCGAAATTGTTTTCTTTTGCATCAATCCTGTTTTTGTAACAAAGGTAAAAAACTGAATGAACCCTGTCTGTACGAGTACCATTGCTATACAACCGACCCACTGTTGACGTGTAAATCTTCAAGCACACCTGCCAGTTATCTAATGTCGTTACGGTCCTTCTATCGCGACAAATTAGTGAAATCACAAAATTATTACAACGCTCATTACGGCAACAACATTGGTCTAACAACAAATCATTTGGAAAGGGTTTTAAATGACCAAATGCCAGTTTTTTATGGATATCGATTGTTCGATAAAGTCTCCGTCGTTTCCAATGTGAGAGAATTATATTCAAGTCAGCTAACGGGCCGAAAGAATAGGAGGGTAAGGCATCGTCGTGTAATAATTATGCATATTTTTATTTGTATCAGATCATGATAAATTGGAAGTATTGGTTTCTTAATATAAAACTACTATAAAACACTTGGCTGCCCAAAATTTTAGTCCAATTAACAGAAAACTTTCGCAATAGGCTGCGGCCTGTTACGTTTCAATAATTAAAAAAATAGAGCTACTGGCATCAAATTTGATATATATAAACTTTAGTCAAAATTTTTGTAACAACCCTTAAAAAATAAACAAATTGCAAGCAACAACCTAATAACTTTATAAAAGATCTCTAATTAAATTATCGGCTTAATTAGTAATAAAATTTACCATTTTTTATTATTGAAAATTTAAATTAAAAATTATTTGGCTACCTGGATGTTTAAAAAATATTTGCTACGGCTAGTGAAAAAAAAAGTTTTTAAGAGAAGGAATGATTTGATTGATATTAAGGTGGAGTGGAATAAAAATTTAATAAATTTAAAATTTCTTGTTAGCCATATTCTACAACGACCAAAAAACACATTAATTCTTAATTTTTTATATAAGCTATAAAATTGTTTTTCAAATATTTTTTTATAATTTGGATATTTTGGGATTATACATATTTTAGACTTAATTTCACAATATTGGGCATATTGTTTTGTATCATAATAAAGCCCTTTTTACAAATTCAAAAAAAGTCATTTACGCTATAGGAATGTTCACTGGAAAGCTATTGTTAATGTAACAAAAATTTGAACGCTATGGATTAAATAAGGTGGTTCCAACAGCATTCACTATTTTTTTACAATTATTTTTTTCTCTACCCATAGCCTAAGCTAAGAGTTGACTATATAAATACACTTTGTAACTAGAACCAATGACATTATAGGATATGACAGAAGACTCCTCCTCTATCAAAGATGGAATATGTGCGTGTATCCAGGATGCCACTTTCAGAAACGGGCGCTGTACGTTAGGTTAGGATTTAATATGTATTGATTTTATTTGAAAAAACTTTATATATTATAAATTGAATTAAAAACGATTTGTAAATTAAAATTTATAAATTAAAATAGAGATTTAATCATGTGGGGTTTGGGTGCAAATTTAAATTAAGCAGGCTGGTTAGTAGTTGGATGGCACACCTACAACGTATTAGAAAATTGTTCTATTTAAAAACGTGGGTCTATACAATACCCAGTTCCTCGGCGTTTGGTTAATCTTGTTTATACTCAGATCGGGGCCGCATGCAAGAGTTATTCCAAGCCCTGACGAGTAGGCCTCCCCTTATAAAAGGTTTGGGGAAATCGCTAAGAAGTTTATTTTACTTTTCTTCTTTTTATAAATGTGGTTAATTTTAATTTTGGTCCCAATTCCGGTCTGGGGCGAAGCTATATTTTATAGTTTGGACCGGACTTGAGCTCGAATTTTGAAATAGCAGAAATTATATGTTGCAAGTTATTAGTAATTGTTGTCAAATTACTATATAAATAAAATAGTGTAACGAAGTAATACCCTATATCATGGGATAAACAATTAGTTTGTCTAGATTTTATTAATTATATTGGACCACAAAAACAAAAAACTTTACAAGGCTCGATGAAAAATTATTGCGTTAAATGTTTCCGGGTTAAGTTTTACACAAAATGCCTATATTTTTGGCGCAAACGTCGGCAAAAAACTAATTGAATATTTAAAACTTAAAAAAAGATATAATTTTTTTTTAAAAATTGTGTAAAGTAATTAGCAAATTACTTTCACTTTATAAATCAGGAAACAAATTTATGACATTACTAATTTTAAAAGAAATATACGTTATTTATGAATGATAATATGAATGTAATTTAAAAAATTTTTTACTCATTTTATAAAAAAGCCAAAAAATACCACGAAAATTGAAAAATCGCATTTCTTCGCGAAATAATTATAAGACAGGTTAACAAATATCAATCAATCGTGATGAAAACACAGTATATAGCCCCATATGGCCTTATCTCATATATTCCTTAGTTTCTTTTGGGCAAGAAAAAATTTAGGATTCTTTTTTTTCCATACAAAAATCCCTTGTAACTTACATTTATCATATCAAATAATGAGAAATAAATTTTTTTGTTATATCAAGCTTTTACATCAGCATTTAGATAATACAAATCATTTCGCGTCCAAACTTAAATACGACGCGATATATTATCGGTTCAGGTATTGTAAATATGCAAAAAAAATTCAGTTTATTTTTGTTTTTGAATCTTTTTGGGTTTATGCCTTTTCTTTAAAATAATTAATGTTTATAGCTGAGTGAGTTTGATTGAAAAAAACGTTAAACAGTTAAAATCTTTAAGATGGCAGGTTGGATCTCTGTAGTTAGCTCATAACTCTCATAAATTTGTTGACCCGTTTAATCCGCAAATTGGTAATCCTAATTTCTTATTCGTAACCCGCACTAATTGACCAAAAATATTAGTGGCCATGAATAATGCTCGAGGTTTTTTGTTGTCCGGTACAACTGCTCAAAACACTAAGATTGTATTTATAATAGGCTCGGTCGAGACCAAATTTTAATTTTCTAATATAGGTTTGATCTCTTAAAAATTTGGCCTTAATCGATTCTAATTTTAGGAAGACCTTTGGGCCGGTTTTTGTGTCCCATTTTAATATTCTAGGTTTAATGCACATGACATGGAATTTTGCGTTACAACTTATGAGAGTTTATGTTAGATTTTGCTATTTAGTGATTCGCAAAAGCCTGGCAGAGACAATTTTGCGGAAAAAAATTTTAAATTGTCGGAAACCCCCCTTTTTTAAATTTTAATTATATTTCGAAAGCTTAAATAAACTAATTTTATAACCAAACATTTACCTCTAACAATAATATTTTCCTTGAGATTAATAAGTTTTTAAAGTAAATCTTTTTTAATTTCCATAGTCAAATTTGGATATTAAATCTCAACACAAATAATCAAATATGCAATTATTCTATTTGACATTATGCTGATGTAAATATTTTAAAGATGAACCCGTTAAAACTTATTTATGCCCCTCTCCTTTTACCCTTCACTTTAACATTTCTAAATTTGATTATAATTCGTAAAATGCAGGAATCCTTGGGCAAGGGCGGTAACTTTTGACAATTACTTATGAGTTGAACCAAGAGATGATTTAGTTATTTGCCCTAAAACTGATTAAAATAACTAATTTAACTTGCATTTCCTATTTTTTTAGCTATATAATTATTTTAATAAACTAATTTTACAAAACATTTTTTTTAAACCTAATATTGGCAATTTGAATGATCCAGGGCATTTGTATGTGTTTGTTTAATATATTATAAGATATCGTCTTAATTTCATTTATTTAAAAATTTATGATTTTATAGTAAAGGCTTGGTTTAGGCTAAGTGATTGCCTAGTACCCGACTTGGCTAAATAAAGCTATGCCCTGACGGGTGTGCCGTCTTTTTCAAGAGATGTAGGGCAAGGGGGCATTGTAGCAGGTGAATGATTCTGACCTTCGACTTTGCCAAGGTTGTAAAGCCTGCATGCTTTAATCAGAGAGTACGGTGTCATTTCGATGGATATCATGCGGAGAGACGCATTTAATCCTATTAGCCCTAAGGGTTATAAACGTCGTTGCATAGCAATTTCATGCTCATCACCCAAAAAAATATAGTAAGGTCGTGCAAAGTGAGTTTTATTTTGGTAAAATTTATAAAAATATAATCATCAAATAAACGCAAATTTTCTAAAAGTTGCTAGTTTATGTACTTAAATTGCTTTTACTGACAACATATCATTTTTTGAATAAATTTTTAAAATTTTACGAAAATAAAAACTCTGCACGTGGCCTAATAATAATTACCATAAATTTAGCTGGAAATAAAACCCATTGCACAAGCGACAGTGACAATTATTGGTGCAAAAAGCATTTTTCATATTATTCACGTTGTTCGCCTGTCAGCCATAAATGTTTTTGCATGCCTGGATGGGTTATCAATTCCCGATCTCCCAATGATGTTGCTTGCACCAAAGGTAATTGTTGTCTATTTTACACCCCTTTTTTCGGTATATTAGAGGTCAAATCGGGCCGTAACTTCCGGCCTGGCCTGTGGTTCGGTCTCGCCTGCTCTGATTATTTTCAGGGAACCGGTATGGGCTGAGATTACATAAACGGCCCGTTATGTTGCAAGCTAAATTTTTTTGCTTTAACATAAACAATAAAAACAGTGTAGAATTAACACCCGCGTGGCTCACTTGAACCTTCTGCCTTGACCAGCACCCAGTGGTTGGCTTTCGGGCCTCGACTTTAGTTTTTAATTCGTATTAAATTTTGTTATATATTTCTCACTTTTATTTATTTTTTTAAAAAAAGCGCGTATTTACTTCCATTTGTATAATTAAATAATTACGAATTTATTTTTTGGTTATTTTTAAACTTGGATCCACTAAATTAATATGCTTGAAATATTTTTTTGGACTTGGTCACACCATATAATTTTTCGATTTTTATAAACATTTTGGTTGTTACAAATAGGTATCCTTTCGGCTGCAACAATTTATTAAATATACAAACAATAGTAAACTAATTTTTTAAAAAACTTATTAGTTTACATATGTACTAAAGAGTTTTTACTTAATATTGCGATAATCACCTGTCAAACCATCGTCCTATTAATATCCTATTTAGAGGAGCTAATAATGCAAAAATTATGCAAATTTAGTCATATTTAATATAATTAGCTTGGAATAGGTATGTTAAAATTAGGTTTTCATTATGTTACATTTTCATAATTCATTCAATTTTGACGAGTTTAAGCCTGCAGAAATTATTGAGAGCTGAATTGCAATCTCTTGAGTTTTTAACCAGCCCAAGCCCTTACAATGTTCGGGGTTCTTATTTTTTATATTATTTTTTTGGATAGTTGAGGTACAAACTCAGCAGAATGCCATATAAATCAAACCTAGAAAAATATATTTCGAAACAAAATCTATTTTATAGTGTGTCATACAAAATATGCGTTTTTGAGACTGTAAATGAAAAATCAATTTTCCTAATTTTCTAAATATTTATTGTTGACTTACTTTTTAACTGTAAACTTTTTTAAAAACAATTAAAAAAATAAGTAGAGGAGAGCGAAGCGAGGTGGCGAAGTAATTTATTTAAATATAGGGGACTGTAATATTGGATAAAAATGGGTTCTAAAATATATTTTGATAAACCCAATCTGAAATTGTTCTAAATGACCTCTTATTATAAAATAGGGTAGATAAACTGTTTTTTGGGCAATTCATCTCAAAAACTTTTATATTGTTTTTACTTAATCAATAAATGAAATAACTAACTAAATAGATTCTTTCTATCAAAAAAAAATGTTATTTAACCTTTCTACATGTTAAGTCTCCTAGAAACGCCAAATTATTAGAAAAATATTGATTTTATATACTTAAGAAGGTGATGGGCGATGTGGTTGGGGGTCAGGTGGTTTTTTTATTTATCAGCTGTTTATTATTATGAGAAACACAAACGAAAAACGTGTTTAGCTATACAGTTAGCTTTAAAGGATTTAAAACCGACAATAGTACAAATATTGCCCAAATATCTAAAAAGTAATCTATTTTTTTATATTTAGATATTAGAACAACATTAAAAAGAAGATAGTCTGCTTTAAGGACTATAATTTAATTATCTTATGTTATAAAAAAGTCATAAAACCCCTTAATTATTTCTTGTTTATTATGAACTCATTTTAAACCATCTCGCCCCCTTTATTCACCACTACTCCGTTGTTGGGGCTAAGTGGCGGAGAAAAAAATTTTTTTGACTCGAAATATTTGTTAAAATATAACAGTTTAAAACAAAGTTGTATATGATTTAAATACAGTATTAAAATTCCTGTATTTTGAGATATGCAATGATTGAATCGATTATTTAAAAAAAATTATGTCCAAATCAGAGCTGGGAAAAAACCCATTTTTCGACTAAACTCAAATTTTTGTTTTTTAAAAATTTTATGACAGATTAAAAAAATCAATTATTATTAAATACAGAATATAAGCAGAAAATTTCAAATTTTATAAATATTTTCTTGATTAAAGCTAAAACATTTTATTTTTTTCTAATTTTGAAAAATAAAAAAATGAGTTTGACCCAAAAATGGGCATTTTCCCAGCTCTGGTCCAAATATTGAAAATACACCCTTCTCGCCCCCTCTCCCCTACTCAGATAAAAGAGAGATAAAAAATAGTTTAGGAATAGAAAAACTGATTTTGTAGTTAAAAAGTTTCAGAAAAAACGATTTAAGTTATTGTAACAACGTATATCTATTACATAGGATTTGCATATAACAATACATGCGAATTCACGTTTCAATGCGATTACATGGGCTCAAACTGCACGCATGGAAGGTGTGATTGCGATTATTCGCATTATTGGAACGGTACATATTGCCACCAACGTAAGGATCATTTTTAAAAGAATTATAAGAATTTTATAGTTTTACTGGTAAAAATAACCACTTACAGCTTATTTAGAATACGCGAATCTATTTTATAATTCTGGTCTCTGATAAGAGTAATTTGAATTTTTTATTGTTTCTTATTCCTCCAGTTTTACACCTAGCAAATATATTCAAATACTCATATATCAAGAAGAGAAATTTTCTATGCCAGATGAAAATATCCTCTATATACAAGCCCCTACTTTGGATCGCGCTTATAGTCAATTCTTTTTCAATATTATTTTGGGCGGCTTGTATTTGGGCTTCATTTTTTTATCACAGCGGGTAATAATCGCCGACATTGAGTTGGGTTCTGTTAAAATTGATTAGGCTTGGGATGCCCATACCTTCTCCTAATAGGAGGTGCTCTACACAAACTCGGACACAGCAACTAGAGATTATATTTAATGCACCCTGGCATTTTGGTTTTTGGCTTAAGCTATCAGGCAGTTTGAAGCCTAATGAATAAGAAAGACATTCACCGCATCAAAGTAGTAACCATTTTTTTTTTGAAAAACGCTTTTGCGAGGACTTAAACATAAGACCTCTCACGTATAAGAAAGGAAAGCTTCCAATGAGGATAGTCGACAAGTCTAATGGTCTTTTATGTACCCCGTCTATTCCCTCAAGCCTTTATCAACGGGCTTATGAATTGAATTAATTTTAACTAGTCAAAATATGTCTCATTTTATATAGGTAATGCTTTTACCGATCCCTGCAATCGGGACGAAGAATGCTTGAACATGGCGTTGAAGACGCACTGTGACATGGGAAATAAGGTTTGTGCGTGTGACGCTCCGGCCCACCATTATGATCCAGAATTCTTTGAATGTTTACCAGGTGGGTCACACAAATTATTTTACAAAGAAACGGCTATCTGTTTTGTTTGTACTTTAAATGCGAAACAATACCCATGTTTTTTTTAAATCAATTGACCAATCTCATTGTTTATTTTAAGTTATAAATTTTTTGTTTTTTTACCAAACTTTATTAAGCAAAGTACATATTTTAAATTAGCATTAACAAAATAATCAAAATATTAATCATAAATAAAAGAGTTTTGGATTACAATTTCACTAGTTTTAATAGCTTTGGCTCTATAGCGCAGGGAAAAATACTATTTAAATCAGGTGTTACTACCATGTTTTGTAAAATTGGTTAGTCAATATAATTTAATCCATATATATCTATAGATACTACAAAAAACAGTTACTGCGATAAAAAAATTCAATGCGAAGCCATAGGTGAAGGTTTTACCTGCTTATACGCCATTTGTAAATGTAATTTGGGCATGTATTACAACGAAACTTCCAGAATATGTCACATGGGTAACAAAATAGCCTGCCTATATTTTTACAAATGAAAACTATATATACACTATACATATTCGCAAGTTATTTGATAAAATAGAATGACGGTTTTTTTAATTTAAAAAGTTATGTTAAATTTAGGTAAACAAAAATTTTTTTATATAAACATTTCTATAATAAATTTTTAGTTATTTTTAATGATATTTTTGTAAAAACTTTTGACACACTTAAATCCATTCAAAAAATTAAAAGATTCTGCAATAATTCAGCCTTGTATCATCTAAAATGAGTGAGCTCAGAGCCTAAAGGGAAATGCCCCGACAAATGTGCCGTCTTTTTTTAAGAAATGGCAAGGGCGTGTTTGAATGATTCTTGCCTTTGGCTAAATTTTTTAAGCCTACATGTGGTAACATTTCGGAGAACGCGGCGCTTTTCTTATCAATATGATGGTATTGGTGGAATCCTTATAAATGTTGTCGCAAAACAAATTGCTTCTCACGAGACACAAACTCTGAGCTCAAACATTACCTTTAAATAATTATGCATGGTTAATATGTTTGATTAAAACAATTTGCGTTTATAAAATTGAACAGGTAAGCCACTAAAACAGACCTGTGAAGATAAGAAGGAATGCACCAGTATGGTTGTCGGATCGACCTGTACTGACGGGATATGCGCGTGCGATGGGAAATCCATAAATATTGAAAATTTCAATTGCAAACCAAGTTTGTTGAGAATTCAACTTTTATAAATTTTTGTGGAACTTTTTTCTCTAAAACTCATGATTCGATGGTAATCAAATTTAAATGTGACTTAACAAATCAAAATGTATCATAAAATGGACGTTAATGACCGTTAAACCATATGTTTTCATTTTTTTTTGCTTATGGCCACAGAACAACCCACAAAAATATATAAAACATGTTTTAAGCCTCAAATCGAATATTTTAAGATTATTTCGTAGCTTATAATTTTTTTGAATATAATTTTGATTATTTGGAAATAAATATATTTAATAGGTCAAGATGATTATGATTGTGCCGTCCACATAAGAGTGACTGTTTCCCAGTTAGCTGAAACGGATTCGCAAAAAGAGAAACATATTCAGATCAAATACATCCAAAATTATGTATTTATCTACTAAAATGTACAATTATGATAAATCTGATTTGTCGTTATTTTGCAAAAGTACAGGCACATTGAATATTTTTAACCTGTTTGAACGAATAAACTTTTTATTGATTTTATATAAAATAGTTTTACTATATTTAATCAAAATCCTTTCTTTTCTCATTTTTAGTTTCGGAAACGGTACTCGATGGAATTCAAGAAGGAATTTTATAGGCTCAATATTGATCATTTTGAGTAATACAGTCGTTTATTATTTTTATAATAAGAAACTTCATTCGAAATAACTTTAAAGATTTTAAATAGGCTGTAGCCTATATATTCCTAATTTTCTTTCACTTGTAAAATTAGCCAGAAAATGTTGGTTAGCCCACAATTTTATAGGATTGTGATTCGCTAAAATTAGTTTAAAAGTTAGAAACTTGCAATTAAATACTTTAGCGACTCATATTACCACGTTTCGATGCGTCTCTACTTGCACGACACGGCTCAATCGATTGACGATTACTACCCGAGGGTCAGGGAAGCGACAGTCGGCCAAATGGCCATACCCCTAGCTAACGGAGACATCCTGACACGTAATAAGGACACAGTCAGAATCTTAGGGATAGAAGGTAATCCAAATCAACTAACTTTCTTGTTGATAACTACTTAAATGTGTTAATATCCAAAAACACTTTTGGAGAGAAAAAATCAATAAAAAAATATTTGTTTTGGAGTTGTTGTTTTTATAAACACTCTACTCATTTTAAGTGTTGATTATTAAATTTATTTGAATGCTACGATGCATTATAAAAAAACAATTTTAAAATATTTTTTAATATTTTTAATAAATAAAATTTTATAACAAGACCACTTTTAAATTTATAAAAAAAATTCCTATCTTACCTATTGACAGAATTTGAACGTGTTCAAACAACTATTTTCACTGCAATTTAAATTTAACATTTTTTTGCTTCCAAACGCATAATAGGCTACTCAAAATATATTATTTTTTTTTTAAAAATTACACAGACTTTTATATCATTAACATTCTTTCAGATGGCCCTAAACGCTAATATATAACCTTGGGCAACTACATGAGTTTTTTATAATCATTTTGGGATAACAAAATATTTGCCAAGATTTGCAACATTAAACCATCTTACACAGGTCAACAAAAATCAATGAGTGAAGAAAAAATTATAACTTTGAAAATAGTCTCCAAATTTAGGCATAAGTATTTGTGTTGAAATTTCTTTAGATTTCAGCAATTTTTTCATATAGTGAAATAATGGCAAATTTGACCAATATGCAACAGAATATCAAAAGATATAAAATTAAAAAAAAAACGTCTTGTTATAATAGACTAGGAAGGAACTTATATTTTTTATTAAGTTTGTTATCAGCATTTGATTATACAGAATATTGTACGCAACCTAAATAGTACACGATATACTACCCTTTGTGATTTAAGATATTATTTTAAATTTAAATTTAGTATTCTAACCGTTTAAAATACAAATAATTTTTTTCTATTTTGTTCAAAGTTTATAGCTGGCTTTTGATTAAATACGGTAAACGGATATGACCTAAGATGGCAGGTGTGTCTGTAGTTAGCTCATTATTCAAAACTTGTTAACCTGTGTAATTTAACTAATATTTCGTGCAGGAAAATGCATAAAAGTTGATCCCATGGCTCCATTCGAAAAACGTAGCATAACGCCGCTGGTTATCGGGACAGCCGTTTCTATATTCGTGTTTGTACCACTCGCCGTCGTTCTATTTTTCGTTATTAAACGTTTGACCTCGCGTTACAGTAAATATGATGATTTATATCTAAATTCTTTTTACTACATTAAGAATAAGTGTGTTGACCCTCTGGCCCCTTTGAATTATGTTTATGAACTAATTTTAAATGCCTAAAATTTAATTACGAGTAAATATTATTTTTTTAATTCCGATCATTTGCCACAACTTCTAAATTTTTTGGTCCTGAGGCCTTGAAAATTTTTAAACAAATCGGTAAATTAATTAAAATAATTTTATTTTACCGAGTTTTAGCATAAGAGAGTTTTAGCATAAGGCAAACAATTTCAATAGACTTTTAAAACTAATTATTTTTTTTTTTTGAAAATACAGGGCCAGAAGATATTTAAAATTAGTTTATACAATCATTCATTTAAAATTTATTTACTTTTTTCATATATTACATAAAATATATTTCTTGTTTATAATTTATTAATTAATATTGTTAATTATTATTTTTAATTAATGCTGGTATTCTTATAAATAAAATCTTTTAAATTTAAACAATTCAAACTAGGCTGTCGGAATTGTGTAAAAAAGCAAAAAACGTGATGTGTGAAAAGAATATTTTATATAAATATACATATAAAACTCCATTTTAGACCAAAATATACAGAAAATAGTTTGTAATTCTTATAATCTTATAAACAATTTATCAGATCCGTCACGAGACGTCCCGTGGAAGTTTAAATCCGGACTGCCAGCACTGGATTTACCTCCGTTACCTATTATGATTGCTAGATTGGAAGCGGCTAAAATGTTGCCCAGATTAAAAACATTTGCATTTGCGAAACAACACCCCAAACACGATCGCAACCGCATAACCAAATTGTACCTAACTTACTTTTACAGGACCTACTACGATTTTGATTACACATACGCTTACGACTATGGCTTCTCTTATCAACCTCAGGGGTAATATATTTATTTACCTTTAATTCTTGCATCTGAAGACTTCTAAAACAAACTTTTTTTTAAATAACAAACGCAAATTTTAATAATACCAAACATTGGTACTTACCAAATCAAATACACTATATCCTCTTGTCTTTCATGTTTTTTTTTCCATTAAAATATTCCTAAAAATTTAAGAAATTTGAAATATTGACCATACAAGCAAAACTTCGTGCTTTTTGCAATTTTATGACATTAATTTTATCTTCAGTTTCTATTCTAAAATAATAAAATATTAATTTTTCTACTATTTAGTTTTTAAAAAATACTCAAAATTATTTTATACCTATTTTATGATTTTTTTACTTAAATGAAGGCATGCATAGACAAAACAGTACAAATCTGAACAGTATTAGCCATCACCTGATTAATTAATTTATATAAATAATTTTTAAATCAGGAAATTATTAATTTAATGTTTCTTAATGCCCAATTTCAAAAAAGGCGTTTTAATTGGCGCCAAGTATAAAATATTAATATTTAAAAAAATTGGCATAGCGTTTTTTACCCAAGGTTTTATCTTGTGGATTTTAGATAAATAAATTTTAAGCTCTTTAACCTAATTTAGTTACTCCCAAAATGTTGCAAAAAAGTATGTCACAGACGAATTTTACCCGCTTCGGCCAGGAGAATTCCTGGAAGGCCTAGACGCCCTTTATGGGTTTGATCTGGTAGAGGAAACGGTTGATTCGTTATACGGAAATATTTACGACGATGACTACGTCAAATACGAAAATATTTATAAAGATTACGAGATATTGTCAAAAGATTTTTAACATGAATTTTATATCTAATATCCTAGCTAATTTATTTTTTCTTGCACATACTAAATTGTTAAATAATTGAAATAAAATTCATAATTATTCAAGTATTAGATTATGAATAAAAAAAAAATTAACCTCCCCAAATTTTTACGCCAAATTTCACCAATAAGCATTGTATGAGTAACAATTATTGTGTAAATATTGGAAACCAAAGAAAAGAATTTAAAACTTGAAACCAGGGCTGGTAAAACAATGAGCCAAAAAACTTTGGCTCATTTTTTCCCCTAAAACATAAAAAAGGATAAAGGGCTACAAATAAAGGGCCAAAATAAGAATTCAAAAAAGCCGTAACTAAAAAAAAGGCAAAAAAAACTCACAAAAAGTGGCTCTTAAAAAGAGCCCCAAAAAGCCCATTTTATGTTTTCTTTATAATAATTTCGAAAAATTTTAATTTTTTCTTTATGATAATGATGAGTGGGTTAATTTTTCTTAAAGCTCCTGAGAGTTTTTTTTAAAGGAGTTTTTTTCAAACATGCCCCTTTTCTTTAAGCAAGAAAAGGGACTTTTTTGCCATGCCCACGAGTTTGTGGGCATTTGAAAAAAAAAACTCAAAAATTTTTTTAAAAAAAGCCCATTTAGTTTTTCCCCAGCCCTGCTTTAAACATGCTCTTTGTATTTTTTAATCAAACGATTGTCCATTTAAATAATTTTCTTTTGTATCTATATCGACCGATTTCTAGGAGTCTTAATTTCTTTTTTGACCTAGACAGACCAGGGATTAATATTCATCGGCTTTTTGTCTACTTAATTAATAAAAATAAAAAAAAATCTATTGGAGAAGGAGAATAGTAATTTATATGAAAACTCTTATTTGGTAATTAGTAACAAGTTATCGTTTTATATGTGACTATCTAATATACAAGTATGGATAATATATTGCTTATCAGGATCTTTATTTAATATTTTATTCAATCTCATTAAGTTAATTTATAATTAGTATCATTATAAGTAAACAATAAAACTGTAATCGATAATTAGCAGTGGCGTATGCAGAAACTTATTAAAGGCGGGCAAAAAATTTTTTTTGAGGAAAGGAACTGAACTAGAATTTTAATTTTATTGATATTAATTTGTAAAATTGTTTTATAAGGCTGTTTATATTTCAAAAAATAGAAATTTTGATTTCTATGCCTTTTATATATTTGATATAAAAATATAAAAGCTGATTACATCATAAAAGTTAATAAAAAACTAGAGGGAAGCAATTTTCTCCTTTTGACCTCCCCCCCCCCACCCCCCCTCAGTACGCTCCTGATAATCAATAATTGGGAAATTAAAAATAATTCCCTCCTTACTAGATAAATAGGAATAAGTAAACGCTCTCAAAATTGTGAATAGTTACTATTTAATGAGTAAAGGTATGAGTGAAGGCAATTATTGTCGATTTTAAAAATCATGAACTCAAAAAAACTACCTCTACTTATACCTTTTAATAATTGGATAATATTTTAAATGACAAGAAAGTTTTAGTTGTGTTGTTGCCCCAGAATTATTGTATTTAACTAAATTAGGTGAGAAAGAAATTTTACTATTTGTTCTTCATTTAAAATATTGACTCCACCACTTAAAATGCGGTATCGTTAAAGTCAGTTATTTGTTTTTGTTCTAGCGCCTACAGCTCGTTTATTTTTTAAAAAATATTAAAAAATGATGACAACATAAAAAAATGTTTTGGTCAACCAACCAAAAATCAGCTTGTTTAATTTGATTATAAACCTCCTAGCTTAGCCTATTGACTATGAGCTGACCAGACGCTTATATAAGGCTATTTTTATCCCAAAACTAAGTTAGCCCCAATCTCTTTTAGCTAATCCTCTCCTAACACTAAACAAACCTTATTAAAACCCTAAGAAAACTTAATTATAATATTATAATTTTCATTTAAACGAAAGTTTAACTAACCCTAATTTAACTTTGACCTATTCTATTAAACTTTATAGATTCGTTGCTTCAAAAAGGGTAAATTGTTATGTGTCAAATCAAAAAAAAATTTAAATTACAAAATATATTGCATACAACGCTTATAGATAAATAATAAAGGTTGAAAATATATTTGTAGTTGGTAAATAGTTTGAAAATTAATCCCATTATTATGCCTATAAAATTATTTTAAAAATACTCCATGGACAATATCTAATAAAATAAATATTTATAAACTACCCAAAGAGGTAATTTCAATATGAGTTTTATGAAAAATAATATAATTTGCTATTTGTGCTAAATTGTTAAAGTAAAAATAGACAAATAAATTTGAGCAATTTGTTTTAATGTTTGTTATATTTATAATTTTTTTAAAGATATATTTTAACTTAATAGTATTTGTCTCTTATGTTATAACTCATGCTTGCAAAAATTTAAAGCACTGCAAGTTTTTTTTTAATTTTTTTTATAAAATTTTGTAATACTTTAGCTCTCCACATGCGTTAGTTGCAATTTTTAATGTTATATTTTAAAGCTACGTGCAAAGTTAATTTTGTAATAAAAACAATTTTTTGAGGTAGCTAAAATTTTTTAGTTTACAAGAGAATTATCAAGACGCTTGCTTTAAGGCATTTTATGAGCAGGCATACATAAGATCGGCATGGCTAAAAGTTTAAGAAGTAAACGCAAAAGGAAATTCCGTGCTATAAAAAGAATAAAAAATAACGTTAAGGAATTAGATAAACTCAAAAAAACAATTGTTAATTTAGAAAATTTACCGCATGCTGAATACTCAAGTAGGTATTTAATAATTTTTTTTTTAAATTTTTAATTTGTGTACAATATATTTATTTATAGAACCAAATAAAGAACCATTAATGATTACTCAGTCTGAAATGGAGGTGGTAAAAAATTATGACCCTAAAACTCATATGGATGAGCATGGACAGTTTCCTAAATGGATGAATCAAAGAGCAATTAAAAAACAAAGGGTTATAAATAAAAAACAAAAGAAAAGGTTGAAGAAAAAATAAAAACTTGTATTTTTTCTTGTGGTATTATTGAATTTCATGTCATTGGTTATAAATTAATAAAATAAAAAGAATGCATTCTTGTAGCATTATTGGATTTATTTTTTTAAACAATTAATTCTACAATCTGGCATTATTAAAAAATTTTCTAAATAATTTTATATACAGCAAATTTGTCAACACTTTATAATTATTATCAGCAATAGCTTTGATTTACATATTTTATCAATGTTTTGAATGAATTTTTATATAATCAATTTCAAAATATTTATGTAAATTAATTCATATGGTGTATAAGAATATTATGAATCCATTAGTTTGGTCAAAGATATATTGGCAATCTGTGATATTGTATTTATAATTATTATCATCATAGGTTCAGATTAGTGTTTTAAATTTAATGGCGTCTACACAAACATACTCGACATCCTCTCCAATCTCTTATATAACCATAAGGGCAGTCCTGCTTGCATATTGTAAATGGACATCCTGCAGGCAAAAAAGAATTTAAACTTACATAGACAAGTATTTAAATTAGACTTTGCTCTCAAATTTAGGTAACTTAACTGTGCTGACTTCTTATATAGTTTAAGTAGCATTCAAATTTTCTTGCTGTAAAGTCTTATTAAGGCTAAGATTTTTTTTATATTTTTTTCTTCCCCTCATAAATTTTTTCAACATCATGCAATCAAGGAAGTAAGTGAATGTGGGATCATACCCTA
Source organism: Acutogordius australiensis (assembly GCA_030555515.1). NCBI lineage: Eukaryota > Metazoa > Nematomorpha > Gordioida > Gordea > Gordiidae > Acutogordius > Acutogordius australiensis. The sequence goes on along the minus strand of CM060245.1, from coordinate 28,340,268 downwards.
GCTGTTGCCCCATCAGTGGCTTGGTCATTACGACACCATTGTTTTTAAGGAGAAAATACATAAAAATATTAACTCTTTTAAAAATTAAAATATAAAAGTTTCTATAGCTATAGGTCACAAGGCCAAAGCATTGGGGTTTATTTGACCATATTTATAATCTTCATTTTATATTTTTGTATTTATTATTTGTAAAATTATTTTATTTATTTAAAATATAATGATCATTTTTAATGCAAACCAATTTATTTCTAAAAATTTTTGAATTAATACACTATTGTTTGTTAGAGTTTAAACAATAAAAAATAAATTTATAGATAAAAGAAATACTAAACATAAAAATTTTTCTGATTTTTATTTATTATTTAATGGTTTGAGAATAATTTAAATATTAACAATAAATTATATAGTATTTATTTTAATATTTTTGATTTATATTGATTCTTTAATAATTGATTTTTTACCGATAATATTTATTTAGAATCTTTAGATTCCTTCTATAAATTTGATTATCCTTTTTTATATTAATATATTAGAGACTTTTTTAAATTAAGTAATATTAATAAAAATTTATCTAAAGAAATTGACGCAAAAAAATTTTTTAATAAAAAAACCTAATAATTAAAAAGAATGTGTTGCTAATAATTTTATTTAATTTTTTATGATTACAAAGTGTTTCCTAATTTATTTAACATTTTTTCTATTTTTTTTAGTAAGGAGGTGGAAATTTGCTCGTTTAATCCCAAAGCTAGCCTATAAATAAACTGGGATTATGATTATCAAATACACCAGTAATTTTAAAGAATAACAGATTGATCAGTGCGTAAATGAGGTCATGTTAATATGGTAAATTAAATTGTCCGTGCAGGGTTAGGAGTACTTGCTAAAAAACCACTCTCTCGCCTCTTTTTTTTGAGGCCGCCGTATTTATTAGGGTTTTGGCACTTACACTATTTTCAGCTTATAGTATTAATTATATCAAAAAAAGAGTTATTCCTTTTATTTGGCTCTTCATCGTCCAGTTGTGAGGCCACATTTTTAATGTACGTGCAAAGTGATTATTTTCGTAAAATTTTGAAATTTTTGAATATTTAAAACAATTTTTTTAATTTGTTAAAAATTCTTCAGAAAAAATTATGCGCATAAATTAAATTTGGCAACTTTTTAAAAATTTGCTTTTTATTACAAAAAAATTTAATTTTAAAAATTCACAAAATAAAAGCTCAGTTTGCACGTGCCCTGATAAAAAGTTTGAACATGGATTCAATTTGTGTACATGTATATTTTTTGCCGAGATCAAAGGTTAGAGCTAGGCGGCAAAAAAATATTCTGCCCCTCACGAGTTTTTTTTGCCCCCCCCCCCCTTCCCAAATTGGAAAAGCTAGAATCAAGTCTTATTTAAGCACACTTATTTTTTTTTTAAATAATATGAATATAAAGTTCATAGCTTTAAAACTCTTGAAGTTTTAGAAGTTTATTTGGGTCCATATAGACCCCACTGCAGCAATAATTTCTAATTAGACAAAACAGTAAACAGTGAAAATCCCTAAGATGGCATGGTCTTTAGTTATTTTGTTCGCCTGTGGTATTTAAATATTTTCATGATCGATTAATATGTTAAATGAATACAATATAGTCGAAAATTGACCTTTATGCACAAACCGTTACATTGACGAATTTGTTCAAAATAAATATACTTATCTACCACGCACAACAATTTATTTCCTTTCTCTGTTTCCTTCCTGAATTTTTGCTAGATTTTGTAAGCAAGCATATATCATATTTGACATGAAACCTCTTTTATAAATGAGGACACATAACACTGGACAACAAAATTTGGAAGACCCTAAGCAACATCTATGGCAACTATGTTTTTTGGTCAAGTTTTTGGCGCTGACCACGAATATGAAATCAGAATTTAATTCAAGGCCTCAGATTTTTAGTTAATCGGTGTCAAAGTTGAGATATTTTAATTTTGGGGGTATTTTGGGCTTTTATATCTTAAAACCTATGGGTGAAACAAAAGTTTAAAAATATATTTAGATAACGAAAACATTCATTATTAACGTAGGGTTTAGATTTTTTTTAAATATTTAATCTTTTCTTATTTTTTCATTTTTGTAAAATTAGTGGTTTTTGTCATAAACTCCGTTTTTAGATCCTAAATAGGTAAATTGCTAAAAATTTATTTAATAACCTTTTTTAGCTATGTTTTTTATAAGGAATCTAAATATGGCGATAGATTTTTTGTAGAATTAATAGTAAGAAATTTTTTGAATTTTTTTCTGAACTTTGGACGCGGTTTACAAAAAACTGGAGGCCTTAGAAAAAAAACTAAAGCCGGGATCGTTATTGCAAGAAAAATCTCTACAAAACCCTCGAAAAATCGTTTATGTTGTTTTTTTGTTGTTTAGTGTAATTTATGGGATCTAAAGCTGGCCAAGCAGGTCTTATCACAATAAGATTGCTTCTACTGTCATGACATGTCAACTAAATTTAGAGGAAATACATATTTTCTAATCAAAAATTTTCTTCTGAATTGTCTAGAAAATCCCAAATTATATAATTAATTACTTACCTTTGCCCCAAGAACAGATAGACGTTTTAAATATCTATTTCAGGTAAGCTCTATTATCTCGAATGGATAAAATCATTGCCACGTTAACGTTCCTTTTAAAGAAGCCCTAACGAATACGGCCTCAAAAAAAGGAGAGGCCGTGAGGAGGTGGTCGCATATACCCATAACCCTGCATGCACCGGTAATTTTTCTTAAGAAATACGGACATGAGTATGTACATACTTTTTCATAAAATTATACTTTTGTCAAAATTATGCACTAATCCATTTGTATTTTTTAAAATACTGGTGTATTTGATGATCTCGATCCCAGTCTATAAATTAGCTTTGGAATTAAATGAGCAAAATTTCTCATCCCCTCACCAAAAAAATGTTAGACATAAAAAAATGTGGTATAGCTGTATTTTTGTCATCTTAACCAGATTTTTATTTATTTCGAATAATTAATAATAGGTCATTAGAGCCGAAAACCCCTTATTTGACCTTTACTACGCAAAAAGGTGTTTTTATTAATGCTGTTGTTCAAATTTCAGTGTACTGTTTTGACTGGGTCAGGTAATTTGCTTTTAATGCGTAAATGTTTTTGTTTTTGCTTACATTTCTCACTAATGCAAAATGTTTTCTGATAAACTCATATCTAAGGCTTTAGCCATTGGCGCCACCAGGTTATTACAAATTTTTTAGATGAATTTAAAAAATTAACCATGGTTTTTCACAGTTAAGTCAAATTTTTTTGCTATTTTTAGTTAGGGCACGTACAAAGTGAGTTTTTATTTTCGTGAAATTTTTAAAATTTTGAAAAAATTTTTTGAATAAAACGCAAATTTTAAAAAGTTGCCAAATTTAGTTTATGCACATAAAATGCTTCTGAAATAAACAATTTTAAAAATGTTGAAAAAAATAAATTTTTTAAAATTTTCAGAATTTTCAAATTTTACGAAAATAAAAACTCACTTTGCACGCCTTACCTACAACGTAAAAAGTTTATTTAATTAACTAGCTCTAACTTTGTAATTCATTTTCCAGCCTAAAGAAATCACAGATATTTCTAAATACAGATTTTTTTAAACGTTTTAATTTCCTCGATTTTATATTTTTTTTAAGCAAGCCCTACCTTCTCTAAACATTGCCTATGTTAGTAAAAGTTATGAAATTATTAGCCATAGTAGAAGTATACTAAATCTGCTTCCACCAACCCTGCGCCCATCTTCTTCCGGCTCAGCATCGTGCTCTGGAATATCAGCCCGCGTAGATGTGAATGTTGTCAATAGAGTTATTATAACAAAAGTAAATCCCAAAACTAGTGTGAATTTCATTTTTTTATAATTAATTTTTTTTTCAACAAATTAAAGTTATAGCAGTTTTAAATATACAAGTTAGGCTTTACTGTATTCAAAAATTAATTAATTAATTAATGTCGCTTTCCCTTAGTTAAATGATAATTAAATAGCTATGTTTTTAAAGTTAATTCCCTATAAGTTTACCAAAAAAACGTTTTGTTGCTTGAAAAACTTGGCATGGTGGTTTAAGTAAATTGTCATTTTATTTGTGAGAGCATACAAGATCAAAAAACATCCGGTTTGAAAAATTTAATTAAAAATATAAATCTCGATGGAAATGTGTCGTTCATATATTTGCATAAAATCTAATTTTGCCAGTCAGAAAGTAAATGGTCTCAATTCACATCGTTATTATACCTGAGAGGGTTTGATAAAAAATCATTACTAGTAATTATCTCTTAAATAACTTAACGTGAGGGTTTTTGCTTAAAAACCTTAAATTTTTTATATTAGGGTTGCTGATATCCTTATTGATAATGAAATTCACCGTTGAATTTTGTGTTCGCTTAAAAATTTATATCAAAAAATTGTTGTATACATAAACGAGCGAAAAAAGGAACGAACTCTGAATGCTCCCAACACACAATATCAAACGTCTGATTATTTCCGGAATGGGCAATATTAATTGCTTTGCTCGATTTTAAAGAGTCAAAGCCTAACGGGTATAGCGACCCCTATGAGAAACTCAAAACCAATTGTTTATATTTTTTAGTTTATGAGCCGGTTAAGGCTATGAAAGTTTATTAAACTGCACGAGGGATGCATAGGCCCAACGGCATAAACGGGCTTCGAAAAATAGCGCACGCCAAAGCTGCTGAGTGGCCTGCTTAGGCTGTATCCAACGACCTTAAAGTAAGGCTAAAGACCGCCGCCGTGCAAGCATCTTACTTTTTAACCGGCCGGCCATGATTTGCCCAGGTAAAAGAGCAATCTATAACTGGGTATGGTTTTAGAAAGGATTAATAGAACCTTCAAACCAAATTGTTATTTAGTTAAATTTATAAACAGAACCATAAATAGGATTTTAAAAAGGATCCGAATTTTTTGAATATTTTAATTATTTATTTGAAAACTTCTGCACCACGTTTAAACTAAAATTTTTTTCTTGTTATAATTAAATTTGTGTCTTATAAAAAATGTACCCAATGGTTCGTTTATATTTTTGAGAAGATTGTGTAATAAAGTTTATATAAGCTAAATGAATATACTTTTTAGATTAGATGAGTGAAAAAGTATTTTAAAGAAGATATTTCATAGGTCGATTTTCAAACTGATTTAGTATAAATGCATTTTCAATGACGACACAAATTTCCTGGGTAATGGAAAATGGAATGTTTATTTAAATAACCATTTTGACAATAGCTCATTATTAACCAACAGCGTCTGGCAACTTGATTAAATTAGGGCAATATTAAGTTTTTTAAGAAGTTAATGACTAAGATTGAAAAGATTGGTTTTTGAATATTTTTTTTTGAAAACTATTAGAGGTTGACCTCCTAAAAACGTCGGCTGGGAATAGGTTATTTGATTTAACTTTTTGTAATAATTTACATAATGTGTATTCCAAATATAATAAATGAATAGTAAGTAAAATTAATAATAACACACGTCGTCATCTCGCCAAATAAATGTTTTAAAAATGTTATAAATAAATTTCAAAGATAGTTGACCCATTGCCTTCGGTTGTTTTTTTATATTTAAATCAAAAAAATTGTTATTTATGACCAGATTGTGAGACCTTGAGAATTCAACAAAAAAAATAAGATTTTTTTAATTCACTTGTAACTTATATAAATATTAACTACATCAATAATTAGATAATATTAAAAAGATTTTATTTATACAGATGAAATCCCAAAATAAAGGTTTCTCCTTAGAGAAGAGAACAAAAGTTTTTCCATCCGGTCTTTTAGAATTATTAAAAGATAAATCAGGTTCTAAAACACACGGTATATTAGCCTTTTAAATAAGAGGCGATAAGGCAATTAACCTTATTGTGTCGCCTTATCTTTAAATTCGACAAACAATGTAAGAGATGCCGGCCAAAACTATCAATGAGAGTCTTGCATTTAGCACCCTAACCTATAAATGATTCAAACTATCAACAAATGTATTATTTTAAATTGAAATTTTTTAACTGTTTTAAATAGAAAGCCATTTTTATATTTTCTATATTGGCTCCTTTTGTTTTTTTTTACATTTTTTATAAATAGCTGACTTACGAAGTTTGATTACAAAAAACGGCATAGATTAGATGGCAGGTTTGGTCTTGTTATTTTTTGGAAACTTTAAGCGGCTAAACTGTTAATTCAAATTTCACAACTAATTTATAAAAAATGTATGTTAAAAAGCAAAATAAAAAAATCTATTTTATCTCTCTTTTGGTGTTCTGAAGGTAAATTAAGGTAAAATTTGGCCATATTTTTATAGATAACCAAAAAAATAGTCGAACTCTGAACAATTTATAAATAAAATATGTGCGAGGATACGATTATTGGAATTCTTTTTTGCATATAACTTTTTTGACTCAATCTCTGATCATTGTCAGCATTTTATAATAATCATCAGTAGTTCTCGTGTTTAGATTAATAATCACAACAAACTTTTAATCTTATATCTAACAATTATCTACAAATTAGATCAAAGTCAGAACCTAAAAGTTTGTTAAGTTCAGTGCCGTCCGTCCAAAAGGTTGACCATTTTGAAGCTAACCCTTCGACGGACACGCCGGGGCCAAAATTAAGAGGCCATGGCTGCGCTTATGACAAAATTATAATCGTGGTCATTTATTCAGTAGCAAAAACATTGACTTTTAGTTGATAATGCTAGAAGAATAAATTTTTTTGAACCAGTAGGTTTGTCAAAATGTGTAATTGTCATAAGCTGTGGCTCAATTAATTTGTACGTCCCATATGCTTTTCCCAGGCCTCAGTTTAAAAAATGAAATAATATGTAATACTGTTGATTTAAGCTAAAAAAATCAAAAATTTTAAAAAGGGCTAATATTTAACACTTGTTCAAGCCCTTCAACTTAAAATTATTACAACAAATTATTAAACCCGTTTGAAAATATAAAATTACTTGTTTTAATAAAAATAACAACCTATATTAAACAACTACCAACCTATAAAACTCTAAGTGTTTTTTTGTGGCTGCGGCTAGTAAAAAAAAGTTTTGACAAAAAAAATCACACGCATTTAAATAACATTGAGGCGGCTAGTGTAAAAAAAAATTTACAAATTTTTTGTTAGGCATATCCTAAATACCATGAAACGTAAGTTTTCAATTTTTAATATCTGCCGCTAAAATTTTTTTATTAAAATATTTTTTTGTTACAATTTTTAAAAACGTATTAGCCGCAACTTATAGTACTTGATACATATTCTGGCGTTTTTTTACGATATTACATTGTTTTTTGTGTGTGGCTGAATGTTTAATGCAATGGTTGAAAAAATGATAAAGCGTATTTGTTTCGTTTCCTTTTTCGCCTGGATCCAGGGCTGGGAAAACAATGAGCCAAAAAACTTTGGCTCATTTTTTCCCCTATAACATAAAAAAAGAAAGGAGGCCACAAATAAAGGGAAAAATAAGAATTCAAAAAAGCCCTTACTAAGAAAAGGGGCAAAAAAAGGCCCACAAAAAGTGGCTCTTAAAAAGAGCCCCAAAAAGCCCATTTTATGTTTTCTTTATAGTAATTTCAAAATATTTTGATTATTTCCTTTATAACAATGATGGGTGGGTTATTTTTTCTTGAAGCTCCTAGGAGTTTTTTATGAAAAAAAGGGGCTTTTTTCAAAAATGCCCCTTTTCTTTAAGCAAGAAAATGGGCTTTTCTTTTGCTATGCCCACGAGTTTGTGGGCATTTGGAGAAAATACTCAAAAACTAAAGCCCATTTAGTTTTATGCCCAGCCGTGTCTGGATCCAGTTGCAGTTTTTTAAAACCCAATGGTAGGAAAGGCAAAACAAAGAGTTATCTGTTAGAAGATATCTAACATGTGCAGAGTCATAAACTGCATGTATTAGGTAATACCTAACTGTAAATAAGGTGCGTTGCCCTTAACGTTAGGCTTGAATATTAACCTATAAATAAAAACACTGTATCTAACCCCTAAATATTTAACTGGCCTTTAACATCAAACAAATTTTTTTAAACTTAAAATAAGAAATTAAATCTGAATACCTAATAAAATGTTTCTGTTTATATTGATATAACGAGGTAGGAAAAAATAAGATAATAGGTTTGAAACGATTGCCAGGCCAACTTGTAAATCGCCTACCTGGGCAATTTTATACGTTTAAATAAATAATTTTAATTATTTCTTATCAAAAACAATACAATATAGTTATAGCATGACTACTAATCGATCGTCAATGTCATATTTGTGTATATATATATTTCAATTGATTATGAGCCTTGTAGCTACATATTTCTTTGTTGCTAGTCCAATTTAAGCCGTTGCCAAAGCTCCTCGTATTTTCTCTTCCCTAAGGCTCTCTCACACTTTTAATTTATAAGTTATTCATCCACTTCCCCTGCAAAAATTTATGCTTTACGTTTTTACTGATATAATCTATCATTTTGGTTTGAATTAGATACATGTTAATTGAGGTTAAGTTAGAGTTAAGAGAAAGTTACGTAAAGGTAATTTGAAAAGTAGGGTTAGATTTTATTAAATTTGGGTTAAGATTAAAGTTATTATCAAATCAAACAATTACAAAATTATCATACATGTATGCAAAAGATAGAGTGATTGTAAAATTGCCACCCCCTTCCTTTCTTTTGATTTCTAATAGCTCCGCCTGGTGAAAAAGATTTTAAGAAAAAAAATTAAGCGCAATAGATCAGGCCCGATTCTAGCTTTTCCATTTTAGGGGGGCAAAAAAAACTCGTGGGGGGGGCAGAAAAAAATTTTTTGCCGCCTTCGGCGGCAAAATTAGCCGTGACCTTCGGTCACGGCAAAAAAAATACATGTACAACAATAGAATCCATGTTCAAAATTTTTTAACAAATTAATAGTAGTTTTATTCTTAAATTAAAAAAATGAGTTTATAAATTGAATATGTGAATTAAAATTAATTGTTTTCACTAAAATCAATTGCTTAAAAAGATAGGAGATTTGAATTAATTGTAAGCATAATTTTAATATTTGTCATCATTGCGCATGAAAATTAAAAATAAGATATATATGAATAAAAAAAATGAATTATATAAAACTTTGGATTTTAGAAAATGAAAAGTGAAATAAGATTGATTATCATGAAAACAAAATGTGTAAGTATGCTAATTTGGAAGAATATATATGAAAATACACTGGTTATATATAACTAGTTATTAATATTAGGGTAAAAAATTAAATAAAACATGGACATAAACGTTAAATGCGCATAAAAAAAGTTTGCAACCATGTTAAAATAGTAAAAAATATTTAGCTGATTATGAGCAGTGTATTTTATTGATCAAACTATTTTATTTTAGAAGATTTTAATTAAATTACAATATTCATAAAAATTCAACGCCCCTAGTTAAATGATTTTTGTGTTTTAGAAGAACCAAATTACCTTTAAGCAGGTCACTACTTGTCAGCCGTTATTATCCTTCTTAAAGAAGAAAATGTGGCCTCACAACTCGACGTTGAAGAGCCAATTAACAAACTTATAGGAAAAATGTTAAATAGATTAGAAAACGCATCATTGTAATCATATAAAAATTTAACAAAATCAATAGCAACACATTCTTTGTAATTATTAAGTTTCTTATTAAAAAAATTTTTGGCTACGTCAATTTCTTTAGATAATAAATTTTTATCCATATTACTTATTTTTAAAAGAAGCTCTAATTTATTTATATCTAAAATAAAGGTTAATCAAATTTATAAAGGGAATCTAAAGATTTTAAACAACTATTATCGGTAAAAAATCTATTATCAAAATGTAAATTAATCAATAATATTAAAAGAAATACTTTTTACTTCATCATTATATTTAAAATATTTTCAAACTTATGAGTAGAAAATAAATAAAAATCAGAAAAATCTTTAGGTCTAGTTTTTCTTTTATCCATAGATAAATTATTGTCATTTAAAAATATTAATATCAAAATAATTTTTGAATAAATCCTCAAATGTATTTTTATTTCTTAATTGTTTAATTTCTAACAAACAATGGTGTATTAAATCAGAAGTTTTAGAAACATAAATCGTTCTGCATTGAAATTGATCTATAATTATTTTTAATAAATAAAATAATTTTTCAATTAAATACAAAAAAATAAATAGATGATTATAAATATGGTCAAAAACCCCGATTCGACCCTGTGACCTGAAGATATAAAAGTTTTTTTAATTTTTAAAAGAGTATTAAATATTTTTGTGCAATTTTAAAAAAAAAACAATGGGCAGGTAGTGACCACACCTATGGGGCAACAGCCAGTATGGTCCCGCATTCACTAACTACCTTGATTGCATCATGTTGAAAAAATTTATGAAGGGAAGAAAAATTATCAAAAAAATCTTTCCCTTCACTTAAAGTAAGACAATCTTTTACAACAAGATGCAATCGGTGGTTAAAGCAGTGAATATACGGGACATGGTGTCCAGCTATTTTGCTTAGAAATACTTGAACACCATTTTTTTCCCGGGCATTACGTTCGCCCCATCGTAGCATTGTGCGATCAGGTTCTTTGGTTCTAGATTATATTCTAACAAAAGATTGTTGTTAACTGAGAAAATTTCTTAGGCATCAGATTTATGAATTTGCTTCACAAATATAAAGCTTTCTGTAAAATCAAATTTTTCTATATATTTCTGTTAGTTTGATCGCTCTTGCGGATGAGAAGTTTTAATGAATAAAAACACTTTTAAAAAAAGTAAATATTTTTAAGATAATATATTTTAGATATTTTTGACGGAGCAAATTTAATTATATTATGTGGAAGAAATAAAATTACCATGTATTTTTGGGGGGGCAAATTCAATTTTTTTGGGGGGGCAAACATAAAATTACTATGTATTTTTGGGGGGGCAAATTCAATTTTTTTTGGGGCAAACATAAAATTACTATGTATTTTGGGGGGGGCAAATTCAAATATTTTTGGGGGGGGCAATCAAAAACTTTTGGGGGGGGCACTGCCCCCCCAAAAGGGGTCTAGAATCGTGCCTGCAATAGATAAACCTTATGATGGCTTAGAGTGTAAAAAAAATTATTTTAGGCATATCTTAAAGCGACCATGAAACATTTAATCACATTTTTTGATATTGACCTATAAAATTTTTATATTTAATTTGAAAATATTTTTTTTTACAGTTTTAATTTTAGTGTTAGCAGCCAATGTAGTAATTTAATGGCTATAAAAAATAAATTAGTTAAATATCTTTTATGCTGCGCCTCCTCAAATCTAAAATCTTTCAAGGAGTTTATCTAAATATTTAATATAAAGGGTATTGCCGAAAATTATTGACTACTCGGCATTACAGATTTTTGATAAAATAATCCCAATTCAAATCTTTGCAAAAACATATAAGAAATGGGGTATTTTTTTTTGATGACCATAAATTTATGGATTCTAGATAGCACAGTAAAATTAATTCTGAACCTAAATCAATATTGGCAGAGCAAAAGATATGCCTAAATTTTTTAATAAGCTTATGATAAAAATAAAGTAAGAAAACTGAAAACAAAAAAATTAAAGTTTAACATAATACATTTGCTACGGTCTAAGGGGCACTGTGGTGTATGGCCCCACTTCTTAAATTTTTGTATTTAAAAATACAATATATAATTTATCATGTTTTTGTGACTTTTTTCGTATATAATAAATTAAACTAGTAATTATAAAAGGTTAAATTTAATAATAAATATTTGTTTAGAAGTTAGGAGCTATATTAAACCCTGTGAGAAGCCCACATAAAGAATTTTAATTCATTTAAAAAATGTTTTAATTTTACATGCAAAATAAAATTATTGTACGGCTACAACCCCTGGCTCTTCAGGACTTAATTTAAAAACAGAAAAAATTAAAGAATAATTTTATTTTACCCATAAGCAAAAAAATACATAAAAATTAAAAAAACAATATTGTTCGTTTCAAAAATGCATGATCAGAAATATACTGATTAACTTTGCTGCAATTTCGTTAATTTTATAAATTATTTTTGTATCAGTTATAATTTTATATTATTCAAATATCTTTTAAATAGCCATTCAACATTATAAAAAATATTAAAATATAAATATCGCAAGCGTATGCTTTTGAACATAAAATTAAACAATAAAAAAAATAAAGAATTAGATTTCACCTACTATGCTATATTATTTGTCATTCGAATGCGCACATTTTTATTAATTTTAATAAAAATAGTATATACAATGAGTGAATTAAATCCGACACCTTATATGATTTATGAACCCACTATTGCCAATGTTAAATGTTTCAAACTTATTTCAATATTATTATAATTAAGAGCTTTTTCAAATATTTGAATGACCAAAATTAATCCAAACTTTTAATAAAAAGAAACACTCTATTATTTTTTTTTTTACATTTTTTCCTACAAAATCAAATGAAAGAAGGATTAGGGGAGGTTAAATCAAATATTATATTTTATTTATGGCTATCTATCGCTTTTTAGATTAAAGTTTTTAAATTTTTATTTTAGAGATAACATGTGAGAGTGAATATACAACCTTATATGTTTGACTTTTTAACAACCGTAGGTTCAATACTTAATGAAAAATGAAAAATATGTGATGGGCACGTTTTATTTTCTAAAAAAATATAAATAATAATTATAAACATATTAAACTATACTTGGTTCCTATTCTCACAACTAATTTTTTTGTTTATATATATAAACATTTAGCTTATCATATTTTGGCTATTTCAAAAATTTAAATCGTATTTATCTATCACTGGCAATCTAACTTACCTTTGGATAAACATAATTTGTTCTTACACACATCTTTGGCAAAAGAAAAATAAGGCATAACCTTAAAGAATTTTTTTAAATCCTTGGTAACTTATAATTATTAAATCAAATAAAGAAAAATAAAATATTTTAGTATATTAAGCTTCTACATTAGCATTTGAAAACGACAATATATTTAAAGTTTAATTTGAAATTTAAATTAAACAGTTTAGCTATTGTAAATATGCTAATTTTCAATTTTTTTGGTTTATATCTTATTTTGTTTTTTGGCATTTTTTCTGAAATTTTTAGTGTTTATAGCTGACTGAGTTTGATTAACAAAAACAGTAAACGGATTTTAAAATTCCTAAAATGGCAGGTTACATCTCCATAGTTAGCTCATAACTCTCAAATGTTTGTTGGTGTTGTGCACGTTTAACAACATAAAATGTGATAACATAAATGCCTGAATCTCAAAAATTTTTAAAGGTAAAACTTTTATAATTTTATAATAATAACATTTTATTAAAAATAGTTTAATTTTTAAAAATTTTAATTAGAAAAAAAACTTAATTTATTACAGAAATACTATAATAATTGCGTATGTCCGTTAATTATTGAAACCTACCGTCTTATATATAAAAATTATAAGAAACGAAATATAATGTACTACGAATATTTAACATATTACATAAGCTATTACAAGATACATTATAACAGGTATTTTCATAAATTTTTTAGGTCTAACTTATACCAGTTATAAGCATTTGAAAAAAGAACTAAGATAAAAAATAAATATTGCATTTTTTAAATATAATAGCTAAACAGATTTTAACTTAAAATAATTTTTAAATTTTAAACCATTAAACTAATGTCCGAGGTGTGTATTATGTTGTATCTAACCTAAATATAGACACAGGACCTTTTTTAAATAAAAAAAATTAAATTTTTAAATTAGAATTTGCTAAATTTGGCCTTTTTTTATTGTCATAAATCTGAGGCCTCAGTTTTGACTAGAAATATAATATTAGATATAAGCCTTCGCCAATTGCAGGCCCGATTCTAGATTTTCCATTTGGGGGGAGGGGGGGGGGGCAAAAAAAACTTGTGGGGGTAGAAAAAATTTTTTGCCGCCTTTGGCGGCAAAATTGGCTCTGACCTTCGGTCACGGCAAAAAATATACATGTATAACAATAGAATCCATGTTCAAAATTTTTTAACAAATTAATAGTATATTATTATATTCATAAAAAAAATAATTGCGTTTATAATTTTGGATATAAAAATTATAATTAATTGTTTTCACTAATATCAATTGCTTAAAAAGATATGAGATTGAAATTAATTTTAAGTATTTTATCATTTGGTATCAATGCGCATGAAAATTAAAAATATGATATATATGAATGATAAAAATGAATTATATAAAACTTTGATTTTAGAAAATGAATAGTAAAATAAGATTGATTATCATGAAAACAAATTGTATAAGATGCTAATTTGGAAGAATATATATGAAAAAACACTGGTTATATATAATAATTAATATTAGGGTAAAAATTTAAATAAAACATGAACATAAACGTTAAATGCGCATAAAAAAAATTGCACCTATGTATTAAAATAGTAAATAATTAACTGTTTGTGAGCAGTGTTTTTTATTAATCTAACAATTTTATGCTAGAGGTTGTTTTGATTAAATTATAAAATTTATCAAAATTCAACGCCCCAGTTAATGATATTTCTTGTCCTAGAAGAACCAAATCACCTTTACGCAGGTCACTAATTAACAGCTAGAAGTAGTTATTATCCTTCTTAAAGAAGAAAATGTGGCCTCACAACTTGACGTTGAAGAGCCAATTAACAAACTTATATGAAAAATGTTAAATAGATTAGAAAAAGCACTGTAATCATATTATAATTCAAAATCGATAGTAACACATTCTTTGTAATTATTAAGTTTTTTATTAAAAAATTTTTGGCTACGTCAATTTCTTTAGTTAATAAATTTTTATCAATGATACTTATTTTTAAATGAGGCTTTAATATATTTATATCTAAAATAAAGGTTATTAAAATTTTTAAAGGGAATCTAAAGATTTTAAATAACTAATATCGGTAAAAAATCTATTATCAAAATATAAATAAATCAATAATATTAAAATAAATACTTTTTACTTCATCATTAATATTAAAATATTTTCAAACTTATGAGTAGAAAATAAATAAAAATCAGAAAAATCTTTAGGTTTAGTTTTTCTCTTATCCATAGATAAATTATTGTCATTTAAAAAAGTATTTTTATCAAAACAATTTTTGAATAAATCTTCAAATGTATTTTTATTTCTTAATTGTTTAATTTCTAACAAACACTGGTGTATTAAATCAGAAGTTTTAGAAATATAAATCGTACTGCATTAAAATTGATCTAAATATATTTTTAATAAATAAAATTATTTTTTAATTAAATACAAAAAAATAAATAGATGATTATAAATATGGTCATAAAACCCCGATTCGGCCCTGTGACCTGAAGATATAAAAGTTTTTTTACTTTTAATTTTTAAAAGAGTATTAGATATTTTTGTATAATTTAAAAAAAAACAATGGGCAGGTAGTGACCACACCATTAATGGGGCAACAGCCGGGCTATGGTCCCGCATTCACTAACTACCTTGATTGCATCATGAAAAAATTTATGAAGGGAAGAAAAATTATCAAAAAAATCTTTCCCTTCACTTAAAATATCAAGACAATCTTTTACAACAAGATGCAGTTGGTGGTTAAAGCAGTTAATATACCGGACATGGCAGCTATTTTGCTTAGAAATACTTAAACACCACCTTTTCCCCGGGCATTACGTTCGCCCCATCGTAGCATTGTGTGATCAGGTTCTTTGGTTCTAGATTATATTCTAACAAAAGATTAATGACAAGTGAGAAAATTTCTTAGGCATCAGATTTATGAATTGCCAAATATAAAGCTTTCTGTAAAATCCGATTTTTCTATATATTTCTGTGTTAGTTTGATATCTCTTGCGGATGAGAAGTATTAATAAATAAAACACATTTTTAAAAAAGTAAATATTTTTAAGATAATAATTTTTAGATATTTTTGACGAAGCAAATTTAAATATATTATGTGGAAGAAATAAAATTACTATGTATTTTGGAAGGGGCAAATTCAATTTTTGGGGGGGGGGGGGGGCAAACATAAAATTATTATGTATTTTTTTTTGGGGGGGGGGGGGCAAATTAAATTATTTGGGGGGGGGGGGGGGGGGCAAAAAAAAACTTTTGGGGGCACTGCCCCCCCCCCCCCCCCCCAAAGGGGTCTAGAATTGTGCCTGGCCAATTGTTTTGTAAAAAATACTCTTTTAAATTAATTATGTTGAACTGTTTAATGAGATGATAGGAAAAACCTATAATTACTTAAACATAATTATCGTAAATGATATATAGTTAGAAATTCAAATTAAAAAACAAACCTTTTAAAAACCAATTTTTGAATTTCAAACAAAATTATGAAATACTTGACATATAGGGAAGGTTTGCTATAAAATGACATAGTTTCATTGATAATTCCCCTAACCTGTATAAGTTTTGTTAAGATGGGCCTTAGTATCTTGGAATGAGTGTCCTACCTAAAAAAGATAACATTAAACTTTCATTTCTGCTCAACTAAAAATTATATTATTAACAAACTTATTTACCGTTTCTCGAAATTTTATGTGAATAAAATAATGCATTTTACATTTTTTAATTGTGTTAGCTTGGTTCTAACATTCATTTTGTTTGCTAAAACTTATTTAAAGACAATACATTTTTATAGCAATTCAGATTTATTTATCGGAAAAAATCTAAATTAAGCAAACTTGTAAGCCGAGTAACAAAGGGGTAAAAACATTGAGATTTTCAAAATTTTTTTTTAACTTTTATACTTAAATAATATTTATACTTCAAAGATAATAAATTGTGTTTAATTTAGGGCGCTAAATATGTAAACTTCATTATTAAAGAATGAGCTTGTTATACATTTTTAATTTTAGTTCTCATACAAACAATAAAACATATAAATGTTTTTAATTATCAAAGTTTGATTAAGTCTCAAGGTGGCAAATATAATAAAATTCCATTTTTTTAATATAATCAATAAGCAGGAAAACAAACATTTACGGATATGAGCCATACTATAGATTATAGCCCTTTAGTTTCATAATTTTCTTTTTACACACTAATTTTTGTCGACCTATGTAATTATAAGTTATATTAAAAAAACTCACAATCAAACATGCCCATGTTTTCGTTGGGCAAATCAATCTTGAAAACTAGTATAGGCTCATTATATGGTCTAATGACAATGGTAACTATTAAGAAAAGCAAAAGTAAATTTTAAAAGATTCTATCGCATGACGATTATTAATCTAGCACTTTTAGTTTCATCGTGAATAAATAGGTAATTTTGTCTGTGTATATCTGTTTATTCTATTTAAGACTGTTCATGAATCACAAAAATTAATATAACTATAAAAAAAATATTTTATTTTATTGCTACCAACATTTTCTACAACCTCTTTAACAGGGTGTTTCCTATTCTGTCTTGTTCCTCTAATTTACATTTTAATTTTTAACTATTGTATGTATTGCGAAAAAATCAAAGCTATAAAATGATTTGATTTTGTTCTAATATATTGGCAATTTGATAGATGAAGTAAAAAACTAAAAAAAAAATTATTATTTATAAAAAAGGGGCGAGAAAGAAAGAAAGAAAGAAAGAAAGAAAGAAAGAAAGAAAGAAAGAAAGAAAAACTTTTTAAAGAAGGATAATTTGTAATCAAAAAATTATTTAGTTCTTTGAAGTTTAGATTTCTAGCTTTCCTAATGATGTAAAACATCAGGAAAAAATAATTGAATTTAAAGAAGGAAAAATTACAGCTATAACTCAAAGGGAAATAAATGTATAAGATCATTAATCCTTACAATAAAGAAATTGAGTTGTGATTTGAGTTTATATTTATTATTATATGAAACATATTTTCTATTCATAAGAAAACAAAAATATGTCTTATATAATCTACATTTTTATAAACTTAGATTGTCTGACAAATTTTTTTATATAACACGAATTTCATGTTTATTTATCCGTAAAGAAAAAAAAACCTAACCTTTTAATTTTTATTATTTCTAAATAACGTTTTAAAACTCTATAAGGCCCAGTGCAAAATGAGTTTTTCCTTTTACTCATAATTGTAAAAACCTAATTATAGAAAAATTGTTTTAGAGTTATTTTATATTTGACAACGCCTTTGTACGCTAAAGGATGTACAATAAAACTAATAATCATATATAATTTATTCATGTCTATGTAATTAAATTATTAAGTTAATATTTATCTAACATCATTATTCTTAAGTAATTCGGCAAATATAGAAAAAAATATAAAATATTTTTTTTAATTTAACTTTGCGCGTGGCCTATTGTGTGTATTTTAATAATCGCTTTCATTAGCCATTAAAAATATAGTTAAGCCTAAACTAAGCCTTTACTTAAGGCAGGTTTCCCCAGCGGTAAACAACAGAAAAATGTAGGAAAATGTAAATAAAAACAAAAAAAACTAAATACAAAAGTTATGAAATAAAAGAAAACTATTACCGAAGAGGATAATAGCTCCAATTTTCCGTTCACCTCATTATGTCGATATATTTCAAACCATGCGGCATTAATGCCATGGAAACTCATAGCCTCCCAACTTATAGCGTGATGGTCATCTACAGTTGGTTGTTCATTTCCTTCATATTAATATCCAAATTATAAGGTTTATATAAGGGAAGGAGTTAAGTAAAAATTTGAAGTGTATTTGTAACTTAGGGCATTACAAATTGCCCTAGGGATTAACAATGCGTCTAGTGAAAAAATAGTTTTGAAGAAAAGAATGAGCGCATTTGTTTAACATCAAGGGACGTAAAAAGATTTTAGACATTAATATTGTCTAGATCTGAAACATTTTATGAAGAAATAGGAATTGGTACTAAGGCTAATTTTTTCGCGAAACCCAATTTTCCTTGACGAATATGGAACGCAAAACCCCAGCACCCATTTAGGCCCTAAACAAAGGGCGTAAATAAAATTTTTTACCAATTGACACTAAATTAAACTCATCCATTTATTTTTGCTGTCTCAAAAATTGTAAGAAAATAATACCATCAATTGACATTATATTTACCTTAAACAAAAAAATTTAAAGAACTACGTCATTATATTTACACAATGATGTAAATTTGGATTGAAAACACAATTACAAAAACTAAAAGACTAAAATTTTGAAATAATTGTATATATATTTACGTATGCAGCCGCGTGTTTATTTTTAGGAAGGCTGAGAAAATGCTGTAAAAAGTTGCAGAATTAAAAATGTACACCGTAAAATTCAAAGTTGTTTAAAATAAAACAATTTACATATAATTTTTTTGATTTATAAAGTCAACCTGACTGTATAAAAGCTAGCTCCTTATCCTAATCGGCTTACCCATCAAGGTTTTTCCTCTTTTTACCAGCGAAAGGCTGCAAAGTTAAAATGAGATTTAACACACGGCCGGTGCCCTAATTTTTACAAATATGGGCGACTTTAGAGTTTTACTGGAAAATATTTATAAAAAAATCAGGCTAAAACGCTGGCCTTGAGTTTAGAAAAGAGCATAAGCATGCAGTTGCATCAGGAAGTTCTGCTGAAATACCTATGTATACTCCCGTTATACCGCCATACCTATACCCATTTATGTATTGAGCTCCAATTCGAATTTCGCTTGCTTCAGATCTAACGGAAATAAGGAGTGAACAATCCTAATATAAAAATTATATGTGAGTTAATATCGTAACAGTGATTGAGGTGTGATATTTTGCCCCTATTTTACAAATTCGATGCTAGTAATTTCTGGGTCGATTAATACCTGGCCGAAAGGGCTAATGTCTTGATTAATTGATCTCTAATATAAGGTCCGCCTCCAGCTTATCTTAAATTCTAAATATTTCAAAATATATGCAATAATTCAAATTTGTGACTTTTTTTTTAAACTAAATAGAAAATTTGGTTTAATTAAATTCTTAGTAGTTTTGTGTAGAGTATAAAACACATGTCAACTTCAATGCTGTATCATAAATTTTATTCCTTTGTTTTTTTTAATTGATCTATTTCATAAGTATACAAGATTTATGTTGTAAGAGTATAAAACACGTGTCAACTTCAATGCTGTATCATAAATTTTATTCCTTTGTTTTTTTATTGATCTATTTCATAAGTATACAAGATTTATGTTGTAATGTTATGAACATATCTGCCTTTATAAATAATTTTTAGGGCGAGTAATAACAAAATTTTATCTTCAAATATTATTCCTCATGATGTCACTTATAATACATATTCTATAATTTTAATACATTTAGTTGATTAAAATTTAATTAATATCTCCACTTTTTTAATAAACATTCATTCATGATAATTTAAATTAACACATTATGAAATGAATTCTTTTTGACCAGCGAATGCTAGGGTAAGAAATTTGTAACGCGCCCCTAATTCATCACAAAGTGAAAATTTGAAAAATAAGTTTCATTTGTATTACATTATCTTTCTAAAAAAATTATTATACTAATGGTATTTATTAAATCTAGTATTAGGCCTACTCGAATAATTGAAGAAAGATTAATAAAGAATAAATTATTTTTTGCTATTCCTTACCTTTACTAGATAATAATTGATAAAAAATATAATTCATATCATTTTTATACAACACAAACATTTTATATATTTAATATGTAAAACTATGGAGGATTACCTAAAAAAAGTTGCAATTTTTTTTATATTTACATTGAGACAATATTCTGACTAACATTAAAATTGACCAGGTGGGGTCCTTACAGGCCCCGATGTAATTTTAAACAATTTGTTAGTCTTAGATAAAATTTTAATTAATAGTTTTGTATGCTATGTTCGAAAAAATCAAATATTGGCTATACATAATATTTTAAATATTTAAAAAGATGTGCTGGGGTCTAAGACCTCACAGTGCAAGGTTGATAGAATAAACGAGATCATAGCTTTTATTTCCACGACCCCACTGTAGCCTCCGCGTTACATATTTCTCTTTCAAACACTAATGAACAAAATTTTTGAGTGAAACTAATGTTTGTAAAAAAACTAACGAACATGTGGCACAAGGCTGATTGACCCGCCCTTTCGATACAGTAATCACAACACTCTATCAAATTTATTTTATAATTCTTCATTACCACCTAATATAATTCGTTGGCTCTCCAACTATATTCACGGCCGTCAGGCTTATACTAACTTTGGCAATATTGAATCCAAAACTCGGTTCGCGAAGGTGTCCCCCAAGGCTCCGTTCTATCGCCGGTTTTATTTAATGCTTATATCAGTGATATTCCGCAACCACCGGCCAACATTAACCTTACCTCCTATGCTGATGCTACTGTTTTTACAAGTGGCCCTAATATTGAACACCTTACAAGTTCTTTAAACAACTATTAAAATACCCTGTCGATGTTTTTCTCAAAACGTTGCCTAAATATTTCACCTTCAAAATCCTCGGTAACCTTATTTACTCCCCACACCCATCAAGTCAATTTTCATCCCAAAATCTCAATTAATAACTTCATTCTTCCACTTGCCAAGTATCCTAAAATCCTTGGCGTTACCTTTGACCCCTTATTCACCTTTAACAAGCATGTTAACTCAAAATAGAAAAAATTGACAGGAGGAAAAACTTACTTAAAGCCACATCCGGTTCAACTTGGGGTCAAAATAAGGAAACATTAACAATAACTTTTAAAGCCTTATCTAGGTCAATCTTAAACTACGCTGCTTCGGTTTGGATTCCTAACATATCATCCTCAAACCTTGCAAAATTACAACACTCCCAAAATTCCGCCCTTCGCACCATCACGGGCTGCCACAAACTCTCTTCAATAGAACATTTACACCAAGAGACAACAATGATACTACCACTAGCCCATTCTCAGATGCTATCAGACCAATATCTTGCGTCTTGCTTATCTCCTGACCATCCCTGTCACAACCTCACTCACCACCCTACGCCAGCCAAGAAAATGAAAGGACACTCCACTCCCATTGTATTAATCAAATAAAACCTTCCTTCAATCAAAACATACCTATTAAAACGCTAATAAAAACCATTCACACCTCTGCAGTTAACTCTGCCATTGCCACCTACCCAACTAACATAGTTTTAAACGGCCGACCCACTCCCGCTCCCTCTTCTGAAACCTTTTTATCCCGTAAAATCCGCTGCCAACTAGCTCAACTTCGTTCTAGACATTGCCAATTATTGGCATACTTCAGAGCTCGCATCGACCCTTCTCTGAATAATATTTGCAATGACTGCAAATCTTCAGCTGATAAAATTGAATACTGGCTCATATGCCCAAACCGTGGGCCACCTATCTCCCCCATAGATCTTTGGCTCAATCCAGCCCTTGCAGCACTCAAGCTCAATTTAACATCCAACTTCTCAAGTCCAAAACCAAAGAACCAGGGCTAACAACAACAACAACAGGGCTAATTATGATGGCGTCCATTCTACGATATACCTTAGAATAAAATTAACAAATTTAAATATTTTTTTAATTTTTACTATAAGTTTTTTATACCACACGAATCGACTCCAAAGCTAAATGCCATTATAAACTGATATTTGATTTTTGGAATGCAAGGTCTAAAATCAAACGATTTATTTAAGCCCCAGGTTTGGCAAATTAGTTTAACATAAATTGTAAGGCGTTTATTGTATACCTTATTATTTAAAAAAAATTTAATTTAATAATTTAACTTTGTTAATTTTTTTAAATAAAACATGTATAACATTCTAAAAATTACTGTTCTTTTTATTACCTTTTTCAAATAATTCAAAAAGTTTTTTTAGTAGATAAAAAATTTGTAAAAAGAGTTTTACAACTGTGAATTTTATTTTTAGCAGATAAATTTCTCAACGCCTTACTAATCTAAACACCCTTAGGTCTACTGCGACAATTTATTCTATTAAAATTTAACAATGTCTGCCTTGTCATGTTTTTAATTAAATCGCCAATGCGGGTGAGGAAATTATAACACAAAAAATGCTACAATGGGTTCATTAAACACTATAGTTTTGTCACTATGGATCTTTGTTTTTTTTTATTAACTAAAACAAAAACACTTGCTCCTTCATCATAAATAAAATGAGTTATAATAAATACTGTAAATTTATTAGTATAAATAAATGGGAAGCTTTATATTACCCTACAATAATAAAATATTAAACTAATAATGTTTATAAGCCTAATAGAACATTTAAAAAAGCATAAAAATTATGTAAAATTAATTTATGCACATCTTAAAAATTAGATATCTTACAGAAAAAATTAACTTGTAAATTGTAACATTCTTATAATAAATAAAATCCATAAAATAAGGTTGCCATATTTACACTTTTTATTATTATGTAGCCACCATACCTTTGTTTCAGCATTTAATCATGTGGGGTCTGTAATCTATATGGACCCAAATAAAGCTTTTTATTTTAATCTTGTTATTTAATTTGGAAAAATTTGAGTTCCTTGTTTTATTTATTAAACCTTGAAAAATTCACTAAAAATTTAAAGATGTCAT
Organism: Acutogordius australiensis; assembly: GCA_030555515.1. Taxonomy (NCBI): domain Eukaryota; kingdom Metazoa; phylum Nematomorpha; class Gordioida; order Gordea; family Gordiidae; genus Acutogordius; species Acutogordius australiensis. The sequence continues at coordinate 28,316,770 of CM060245.1, read as the reverse complement.
TTGGGAGATAATCAAAATTTTAGATGTGCTGGCACGTGAGCCTCATTACATCGTAAGCCGGTTAAATAATATTTTGGAAAATGTTTTTGAGACCTAGCAAAAAACAAAAATTAAAGCTTATGTTGAAAGACAAGCGGGGCAGACAATTTTTTGATAAATTAGAAAAAACAAAATAATGTACATGATTATGTTTTATAATAAGTAAAACACCTGAATATATTTGAAATGATAAAATATTGTCGCCTCTTATTGGTAAGGCAAGTTTAATTTGGCAAAAATGTCAATTCGATTGAGAAAATTCTTTAAAGTAAATTTAAAAAAGATGTGATAAAAATTTGATTTTTTCACAAACGAAACGACAATTTGATCACTTATTTTAAACAAATTGCTCTGCCCTAGGGTAAATATCTCTTACCCTGATCGTTTGCCCTCTAGCAACAGATATATATTGTATCGGCATACCCATACGCATAAAATAGTTAAATTTTTTGCGCAAACAATATATTTTATCCGATTTAAGAACATACTTGGGCAATGTGCACCAAGCATATGTTTATAAAGTATTACTTTAGGGTGCATGCTTAAAAGGGAACAGTATAAATAAAGACAATCTTTGGGTCGAACAAAGGAACTCCATTTAGTTTCCCCTATGTTACGCACTTCAATAGAATAATTCTCAAGCTCGTTGTCCCCAAATATTTTGTTCCAAACTAATTCAATGTTATTTGTCATACTTGTTACCCAAAACGAGACAACATCTAAATTAAAAAAAAATAATAAATTCAAGAAACTTTTTTAGCAAGTTTTATAAAATATTTTATAATTTATAAATAAAGAGTTTGTAATATAAGCGACATCTCACACTAATCAAATTTCTTGCTTACTTGAATGCAAAAAATAATATCTATATCAAGCTCTAATTTTTTTTTATAAATAATATGTTTTTACTTAATCATTTGGATATATCTTTTTCAGGTAAAATATAATTTTTTTTATCTACAAATGAAATATCATTTGAGAAATTTATCTTGTAAACAAAATTTTGTCAACCTTGTATAAAGTGTATCAATTAATTTTGCCTTTAATTTAATGCCAACATATTTTTAATATTACTAAATTCTTAAAACTGAATTTAAAAAAACCTTATTTTCCGAATCAATTAAATTAACAAAATTGGGCAATTCTTTAGTGTAGCTTTAATGTATAAAAAAATTATAAGTTATTTGATAAAAAGACTATATGTTATAAATAACTTAGATATGCATTTAAAATCCATAATTCTCTTAGGGGTACTTTCGATGTCGCTAAATCTATCATTTTAGTCATAAAGGCCATTTTTATGGATGGAACTAATACCCGAAGGCGAGAGAAATTACAAAAAACGGTAATATATGGCGTAAGGCTATCATAAGGCTTATATCTTTTTAAAACAAAAACTTGTTTTTTCTGACATTAATATATGTGTCGATTCGACCTGTAAATATTTAAGATTGGTAACTATTTGAAAATGAGTTAAAAACAAACCAATTTTTGGATCTATAACACTAGACAACAAAATTTGGACCACCCTAAGCATCATTTATGGCGGTTATTAGTCATGTTTTTGGCGCTGATCATGAATATGAGATCAGAATTTTAGCCAATGCCTCAATTTTTAGTTATGTGTCAAAGTCAAGATTTTTGGGCTTTTATCATAAAACCTACTGGTAGTAACAAAAGTTTAAAAATATATTAAGATGACGCTAACATTTAATTTAACGTAAGGCGTTTAAATTTTTTTATAATTTAATTTATTTTTTATTTTTTTATTTATATAAAATTAGTGGTTTCTGTCATAAAATCCATTTTTTTTGATCTTAAATTAAAAATAATTTGCTTTTTAATTTAGGTAGTTACCTTTTTTAGATATGTTTTTTTTAAGGAATTTGAATATACTAATAGAATTTTTGGAAAATTTATAATTAAAAAAATTTTGTGAATTTTTTTCTGAACTTTGGACGCGGTTAAAAAAAATGGGGGATATTGGATAAAAAACTAAGCCCGGGATCGTATTCGCAAGAAAATTCTTTACAAATGCCTCACAATATCATTTATGTTGTTTTTTTGTGGTCCAGTGTAATCTGCATCTCAAAACTTATTAGTTAATTTTGATGCAACAGAAATATTAATATATTTTATTATCATTTAGAAATTTCAACTTATTCCTTGGGGTTTTTACCATAGTTACTTATTATCGTAAAATCTTTTTTTATATTATATGATATTAAACTTATTTTAAATTTTGTGAAATGCCAGATAATTTAATTCATATTGGATAATCAGTTATATTACAAAACAAATTAATCCTAACATTTCATTTGTATTACTTTGTTAACATACTAATAAGTTATATATATTATATTTTGTTACTTGGAAATTTATGTTTTCAGTTATTAAAACGAAAAGTATTTACTAAATTCAGACTATTTATTTTAGTTTAAATTAAAGACATGCTATGTTGTTGGCTGAAAGTACAGTTGTTTTATTATTCAATCCTTTTCGATTATAATAATAATTAATGTAACAAAAAATATACTTTTTTGAGGGATCAAAAGTTTTTCCTTCAAACCCATTGATCCCGGAAGAGTTAAAATTAAATTGTAGCTTAGCATTTCGTTACTTCGAGGAATAGCTTCGGAATGTGATAATGTCTATTTATATATTTTGAATATAAACGAAATATTTTTGTATTTCATAGTAAATATAAGAAAATAAAAAATTGAAAAATTTAATAAATAATTTAATTTTTTTATTTAAGTTTATATAACGGCATATAAATTTTGACACTTTACTTCGCTACCAGACCTAATTTTAAATTGATTTAAAGTTAGGGATTATATAATATGAAGCAAAATTCAACAAAGTATTTTTTTATTTTTTTTTAATTAATTAAATGGTGCTTGTTTTTTTGAATCACTAATACTTCATTTAACACCTCACATTTTTTTAGTAGATTATTGGGTTTATTACCAATTTTTATATAAATGTTACTTACATGCAATTGTTATTACTTTAGTTACATTTTATTGTCCAAAAATGAATTTTTAGATTTATTAATTGAAATCATCTGGTGAGGTCTTCCCCATTTTTATGTTATTTTTTATCCTATAAAATTGTTTGCCCTATATTTTTTGATTAAAATCCTAATTAGTTATCAGTGTTAGCTAATTAAATTTTTGGCATTTTGACAAAAATATCTGATTAATCCCTGGTAAATTCTATATTTAGTTTCGATATTATAATAGTAGGCAAATTCAGCTTTAATAGCTTAAACTTAACATTTTGGTACAATTAAGGCACACATAAGAGTAATAGTTAATTGTTCGAAATATGGTTAAAATTGGTTTTCAAAATTCGGTTTTTTAGAATAGGAAATATACAAAAGTAAGGAACGCCTTCTAGCCACAATAGGCCATGTTTTAAAAGGATGCCTTGATTAGTAATCAATCCTAAATTTTGTGGCCCTAAAAGGTTTTTTGGGGAATTTAAATAAGAGATGAAATACAAAATAAACATTTATTTAAATATTAATAAAGATTTTTTATCACTCAAAATAATGTTTGTTAATTTAAAAGCCTCTATAACCTTTTATAATTATATAAAAAAAAATTTAATTTCAATGCCCCGATATTAAATTTTTTTGAAAAAAAAATTACTATTAATTTCTAATATTGCTTTAATTTATTAGCCTTGATTGGCCTAAAGGTGGCAATTATAATGATTTTATTATTTAATAAATTTTGATATTTCCCTATCGATTTTTCTTTTATTTAAAAATCTGCTTAAAATCATAATTTTATTAAGCATAGTATTGTCAATCACTTGTATTAATTTATTTTTCTCGGAGCTTATATATTTGCTAATTATCATTTTTCAAAACATGCGTCTAATCTACTTATATTTAACTACCTTGTGCCTAGTATAAATTAAAATAATATATAATGAGCCTATTGATTACACAGGTTGATAAATTTTTAAGAGTCGAGCTAACTACGGAGATTAAACCTGTTTTTTTAAATGTTTACCATTTTTTTAATCAAACTTTAGTCAATATTAAATAAAAATTTTTATAAAAAAATGTAACAAAAAAAACATAAAATTTAAAATAAAATAATTAAAAAAAATTTTTACATATTTACCGCAGTTAGACTGTTTAACTTAAACTTCAGATAACATTTTTATTAAAAACCGATCTTGAGTTTGAACGCGTAAATATATATTAATGCTGGCGTAGCTTGCTAAAAAAAATTCTCATTTATTATTAACAAATTTAAGTAGAAATTTTTGTTTAAAAATAAATTTTTTAAAATTTATTTATGGTATTAGGGTTGCAAAATCTGTCAGTCCATAAAATTTATTTTTTTATATGCGGATCGAAGGCGAATTCGGAAAAAATTAAGAAAAACAAATAATATATTAGGAATAAATAGATTCATGCTCTTATTCTTTTATAAACTATTTTTTGTAACACTATGTGTTGACCTTTATAATTTAAACTGAGACATAATGTTATATTGCTATATAAAAAACATTTAATTTCAAATTATAATGATAATACCCCATTAAAAAAAGCCTTGATGGATTTACTGTAAACAACACTTAAATCTCTGTAAAGTTTATAATCAATCCAATAATCTTCTGAAACACCAATGCCATTCCAAAATATTGTAATCCATTGACCTTCAATTATGTAACGTAACTTAAAATCAACTTCTAAAATGGGCAAAATAAAATAAAGATTTAAAGTTTGAAAATAAAAAGAAGCATTTAGGTCCGGCCAGATTTATCTATATTCTATGAATTTCTAATTAATTTCAAAGCTATTTCGTATTTTTTTTTTGTTTAGATCATTTGTAATGGCATACATTATATTTTTTAAAACTTAAAAATAACCAAAAACAAACGTGAATTTTATAAGACCATAAAAGGTATTATAAATAATATTGTGGTATTTTTATATAAAATATTAGGATTTATTGACCGAAATTCGTTAAATGCCAATTGTTATTATTACATAAAATAATTTTAATATTTATATTCTATTTTTTTCTTTCAATTTTTTCTTTTTAGTTTTACTCATACACAGGTCAACAATTTTTTAGAGATATGAGTTCTACAGACAGGCTGCCATATTTAGGAATACCAAATTGTTTACCGTTTTTACTAATCAAACTTAGTTACAACTCAGTTATAAACATTGGAAATTTTAGAAAAAAAAGTCAAAAAACTAAAGAAGAATCAAAAACAAAAATATATTGAAATTTATTTTACATATTTGGAATAGTTAAATAGCAGGGATGGGCACAATTACTTTTTAAAAGTAATCATTATCATTACAACTACTTTAGAAAAAAATGTAATTAATTACTAATTACCATTACTGTTTTTAAAAAAGTACTTAATTACAATCAATTACAATTACATAAATTTTCAGGTAATTAATTACTAATTACAAGTACAATTACTTTTTCAAAAATTTTTATATATAAAATTAGAAAACACGAAAATAATAATACACAAAAATAAAAACACTTATTATATAGACAATATGTAAAAAGATGCATTTATTTTGGATATAAATGCTAAATTATATAATTAAAAATATATTTGAGTTAGTGGAAGAAAAAAGTTTGATTAGTTACTAAATCCTTATAGCCGGTTTCGTATTTATATTTACTTTTTAAAACAATTAATTTCTCAAACAACTCATTGGACAATCTGTTTCTATTAAATCTATTTAATAAAGTGACAAGACTGAATAATCTTTCGACTGAGGCTGATGAGCCTAATATCGTGTTATACTTAAAAAAATTTTTTTTAATTGTTGGGTAATTTTCTAACATTGGTAGCTTTTCACTATTATCATTTAAATATTTTAGAACCTCTAATTCTGCCTCATCGTAGAGATCAGTTGTTAATTTTGATTTAGGTAAATTTTTAAACCTGTATAAACTTGATTTTTAGAAACATTTTGACTTGGATATGTCAATTTTTTTCATTTTTTTGGCTTCTGATATCAATAACGATTTTAAATTTTCTTTGTTCTCCCTGCCCTCTACCCAGTCTAATTTAAAAAATGGATGAGACATTGATGCTAATAATGCAAAATTGGAATTTACCGACATAGTAAGATGGTCTTCAAACCTATTTTCAAAACTAGAAATCATTTTTGAGACAAGGTTTTTACAAAATTTTAAATTAGGTTTAAGGTCATTTAAATCCGCTAATTTTTCAAATAATGTTGGCACTAGTTCTCCATAAAAAAACGTTTTTTCATTTTGAAAAAAATCTAAAGCTTAGGCTAAAGGTTTAGTAACATATAAAATTACTTCAATATAATGATTACATTGAAAAAGTAATCATTATCATTACAACTACTTTACTAAAAAATGTAATTAATTACCATTACAATTACTTTATAAAAAATGTAATTGATTACTAATTACTAATTACTATGAGAGTAATTAGTAATTGTAATTTAATTACAAGTAATCATTACTTGCCCATCCCTGTTAAATAGTTAAATTCAAAATTTAAATAATATTTTTATTGGAAACCGATGGTTTATTGTATTGTATTAAAGTGTGGACGCAAAATATTTTGTATAATCTAAATGCCGATGATATATAAATAAAATTTATTTTCCATTATTTGTGATTAATATAAATTACAAGGAATTTTTATATGCAAAAAAGATTTTTTTTAGGGTATATTTAGATCTGTCAATTTGGTCAAAAACGCCATTTTTCGTTATAGATGGATTTAAGGAGCCAAAGACGGATGAAACTAAGAAAAACAATAATATATATGAGAAAGGTTATCATGGGATTGCATTCTTTTAAGTTTTCATAAAATTCACTTTGACGTTAATATTTGTTGACCTGTGTTATATCCCGTCTTTTTATTATTTATTTATTATATGTAAAATTGTGGATTATTATTATAACTTTAATTTTATGGTTGAATGCAGCCAAGCCAAGATTTTTTAACTTGTTTATCATGAGAAGGCTGCAGCAAACACATATAAGGCGACAATTAAAGTTCACTCCATGCGAACCCCAGCATTATATATTAAACAAATAAAAAAAATTTTTAATTTTGAAAGACCCGATCAACAAATAAGCTTAAATATACAAAATTAGAACCACTTGTATTTTATATTATTTAATACTTTAATTTGACAGCATAAAAAATTTATTCAATTTAAGCTATAATTAATTTTTTTAACCTCATAAAATCAAATTTTAGGCCTATAATTTGTTTTAATTCATTAATATATCTAACTATAAGACTTTTCATATTTTACCTGACCTAAACAGAGAATTTATTTATTTATATAGACATTTTGTGGAATGTTTAAATTTAATAAAAAAAATTAGTTTTATTTTTTAAGATATACTGCAGTATAATGATGACTTTCGTTAAAATAATGAAAGCACACTAATTTCAGATTTATGAAAAACAAATTATACTGTAAAACTCGTGAAGTAATAGGTGTATTAAACTGGGGTCGTACGAACGCCACCAGTTTGTGTTAATTAAATTACCTGTAACCGGCCATTTAAATATGACATAACACAGGTCAATATTTTTGAGAGGTATGAGATCTAACAACTGATATAATCTGATATCTTAAATTTTTAAATCCTTTTACCATATTTTCTAATCAAACTTAGTTGGTCAACATTAAAAATAGAAAAAATGCTAAAATAACAAAAAAGATTTAATAAAAAAAATTGTCATTTTTTTGCATATTTACAATAGCTAAATTATTAAAGTTAAACTTTAAATTAAACTCTTAATAAAAGCAGATAATAAATATATCGTGTCGTATATAAGTTTGGAAGCGAATTTAAATACTGAGTAAGAGCTTGAAATACTAAAATTCTATTGCGATGTTAAATTTAAATTAAAAGGGATTTTTATATGAAAAAAAAAATTTTTAAATTTCTTTATATTATTCTCCTGTCTGGTCGATAAAGGCTAATTTAAGATAGGGACGTATGTAATATGCCGAAGCCAGAAACTTAGGAAAACGAAATATAAATATAAGATATGGTCATCATGGAGATTTATTTTTTTATTTTTTCATAAAATACTTTTAAGCCATTGATATTGACCTGTGAAATTAATATAAAAAAGTTTAAAACAAGAAACTGGAGCATTTATTTTAGACCCTCCAATCATAAACAATTTTTTAACCTAGTTTTATGTGACCCATCTAACTAAAATAAAATTGAGGTAGGTTGAATATGGCTATTTATATAAAGAGGTTTCAAACAAGTGTTAAATAGTAAATTATTACTATTAATATCGGGAATAATAAAAGTTTTCAAGGTAGTTACGTCTTTTCGTATTGCTAAATTAAATATATATTCGCGAAATATTACATAGGTTATGGGAAATATTTGTTAACTTCAGATATCACGCCTACCACCTTAAATTTTCTTCGTTAGCCGTGTTTTATAATCAAGTGTAAGCCCTCTAGTAGAAACATTAAAAGTTATTGATAAGATGCTAATAAACAAAAATTAAAAAAACAATCGAAAAAAATTATTTAGCCTAGTTGTTAAAAAATAACATAAAAACCGATATTGCACAAGTCAACAATTATGAGAGATATAAGCTAACGGAAATCAGACCAGACATAAAAAAAATGCACCAAGTGCATATTTTTTATTGCCCCGGTGCCAAAAACACCGGGGCAATATTACGTTCTAAATTTTTAAATCTTTTGCCCAAATGGCAAAAGCACCGACGTTTATATATTCAAAAGTGCATAAAACTCGCTATTTTTAAAATTTGTTTGCCCCGGGGCAGCACTGGGGCAATTTAGCTTTGGGGCAAAATTGAAAAATTTTGAGCCCCAAAAATTTTTTTCTTAAAAATATATAAAAGTTACTTAAAACCCGATTTTAGGTTTCAAAAGTGCAAAAAACTCACTATTTTTAGAATCTGTTTGCCCCGGGGCAGCACCGGGGCAATTTAGCTCTGGGGCAAAATTGAAAAATTTTAAGCCCCAAAAATTTTTTTCTTAAAAATGTCTAAAAATTACTTAAAACCAGGTTTTATATATCAAAAGTGCAGAAAACCTGCTATTTTTAAAATTTGTTTGCCCCGGGGCAGCACCGGGGTAAATTAGCTCTGGGGCAAAATTTAAAAAATTTGAGCCCCAAAAATTTTTTTCTTAAAAATATATAAAAGTTACTTAAAACCCGATTTTAGGTTTCAAAGGCGCATAAAACTCACTATTTTTAGAATTTGTTTGCCCCGGGGCAGCACGCGTGCTAAAATCTTTGGGGCTCAAGATGTGTGTGCTTGGGGCAAAATTGAATCATACTGCGGACAACTCTTTAATATAAAATCATATAATGACTAATTTTTATGCCAAAATATTTTTCTAAAAATATCTAGTATCTAAAGTCCAATAATTTCAGCTGTAAAAGATATAACATGTTTGCCCCGGGGCAGCACCGGGGCAATTTAGCTCTGGGGCAAAATTGAAAAATTTTAAGCCCCAAAAATTTTTTTCTTAAAAATGTCTAAAAATTACTTAAACCCAGGTTTTAGGTTTTAAAAATGCAAAAAAATCGCTATTTTTAGAATTTGTTTGCCCCGGGGCAATACCGGGGCAAAATTGAAAAATTTTGAGCCCCAAAAATTTTTTTCTTAAAAATATATAAAAGTTACTTAAAACCCGATTTTAGGTTTCAAAAGTGCATAAAACTCAATATTTTAGAATTTGTTTGCCCTGGGGCAGCACCGGGGCAATTTAGCTCTGGGGCACAATTGAAAAATTTTAAGCCCCAAAAATTTTTTTCTTAAAAATGTCTAAAAATTACTTAAAACCAGGTTTTAGGTATCAAAAATGCAAGAAACCTATTATTTTTAAAATTTGTTTGCCCCGGGGCAGCACCGGGGCAAATTAGCTCTGGGGCAAAATTAAAAAAATTTGAGCCCCAAAATTTTTTTTCTTAAAAATATATAAAAGTTACTTAAAACCCGATTTTAGGGTTTAAAGGTGCATAAAACTGGTTATTTTTAAAATTTGTCTGCCCCGGGGCAGCACGTGTGCTAAAATCATTGGGGCTCAAGATGTGTGTGCTTGGGGCAAAATTGAACAACACTGATTAAAGCAAAAAAATATATGAATTGTGATTTGGTTTTTTTTCTTAATTAAGTTAATGTATTATTGTGAATAATATGATTATTATTTTTTATTAGGTTCAAATAAGAGACAAAATTTGGATGCCTTTGTAGAATGGATTTTTGAATGTCTGCAATTAAGGTATGAGAATATTGAAAATTCAATTTTAGTGACCTGAGGGCGTTAAAGTTGTGTTTTCGTCGGCAAAAGTTATGGAGGCAGAGAAGATGATATATAAAATAAAGGTTAGATTAAAAAGCATGTTCAATAAAAAGGGAGAAAAAAAAATAAAAAAAAAGTGAATTATTTAATGAAAATTGTTTTTATGTAAACGGCTACTTCTTTGAAAAGATTTTTATTGTTATTTACAAACATATTATGAAGAATAGTACATTGTAATGAAAATTAAAATAATTTACTATATTCTAGGTGGTTAATCTTATGTACTAGAAAACAACTAATAAAATTAGTTATCTGTAAGCAAACCTAGGTTTTAATAATAAATTAATAGTCTTTTGTATTATTTAGGAGCCTATTATATATAAATTAAATTAAAATTATAGCATTTATAACACAGGTCAACAATTTTTCAATGTCATAAACGTGAATTTTATAAAAACATAAAGAATGCAACCCCATAATTGCCTAAACTCATTTATATTTTTCGTTTTTCTTAGTTTCTTCTGTCGTTGGCTCCTTAGATCGGTCTAAAACAAAAAATGGCCTTTATTGACCAAATTGACGGAGCTAACCTAATAAGAAAAAATTTAAAAAATCTTTTTGCATATAAAAATTTCTTGTAACTTATGTTTTTAACCACTAATAATGAAAAATAAATTTTATTAATATATCAAGCAAAGCTCTTACATCGGCATTTTGATAATACAAAATATTTCGCTTCCAAACTTAAATATTTATCGGTTTTTAATTAAAATATTATTTGAAGTTTGAATTTAACAAACAATTGTGAATATGCAAAAATAAAAATTCAATTTGTTTTCGAATCTATTTTTGTTTTTTTTTTTCGGAAAAACGGTTAACGAATTTGATATTCTCTAGGAGGGCAGGTTTGATATCTGTAGTCAAGTCATAGCTCTCAAAAATTGTGACCCGTGTAATATTTATATCACAATATTTGTTAAAAACGGATTCAATAATCCCTGATGACAGGTTTATCTAGTTAACTCACGACTCCAATTTATAGACCTGTTAAATAAAAAACCTAACTGCAATATTGTAATCGAACTTTAGAGATTTATATTAAAGTCCAAACGGGCAGGTCTATTCGGTGTAAAATGAACTCGTGTAAAATGACCTTTTACACGAGTTCATTTTACACCAAATAGTCTTTTACACGAGTTCATTTTACACCGAATAGTAAAAACGCTTTGCAACATATTAATTATATTAAAATGATGGTTTTCTTATGTAAAATTTTATGAGGATTCCAAATATGTTATTCATTTTTTTCTAACTCTTTTAGTTTTCAAATAAATGCAATTTTAAAATTTAAATAACTATAAGAGATAGCATATATGAATTCTTACAAATTTATTAATTATAATAGACCAATCTAATATTATAAAACTAATTGAATTATTTCATTCGCGAAATTACATTCTCTAACTTATAATTTCTGTTAAAATATAGATAAATAAAGCCCAAATGTTAGTTCGGAATGTTATTATAAATAGATGAATTGTGACTCTTTAATTTATAACTCGTGTTGCCGAGTGGCGAGTTCGTTTCTCCCCTAAACTGGAAAAGCTCCAATCGTGCCTGGTTCTACTCCCTACGCGTTACATCTTTTTAATCTTTTTTTTTTCCAGTTACCCAAGTGTTTACCAAAGTGTTGCCTGACATAGTTTAAAATACTAACAGTTCCTAAAAATGTTATTTTAACCTTGAATGTTGAATTAAAATTTAATTAATCCCAAACTGAAGCTGATGTGCACTTTTAAATTTTTATATGACCCATAAACTTTACTTCAGCTGCTTTCTGCCGTTAGAGCCATTCTTTTTTTTCCTTTTGAATCGCAAACCCGCTTCAAAAACTTCGTTGTTATCAAAGACAAATGAATATCTGAATTGTGATTTGGTTTTATTTTCTTAAATAAGTTTTTGAAATGTATTATTGTAAATAATATAATTCCATTAAATTATTTTTTATTAGGTTCAAATATGAGACAAAATTTGGATGCTTTTGTAGAATAGATTTTTGAATGTCTACAATTAAGGTATGAGTGTATAGAAAAGTCAATTTTCAGTAACCTGAGGGCGTTGAGGTAGTGTTTTCGTCCGGTCAAAAAGGTTGCAGAGAAAAGCTTATATAGAATAAGTTAGGTAATAAGCTGTAAAAAAAAGGAGAAAGAAAATAAAAAAAGTGGACTTTGATTTTATAAAATTTATTAAACGGCTACTTCATTTGAAAAGATTTTTATGTAATTTACAAAATATTATAAAGAATACATTGTAATCTAGATTTCAAATAATTTATTATTTTGGTTAATCTTAATATTAAAAGAAAACAATATAATAATATTTATTAGTTATCTGTAACAAACCTAGGTTTTAATAATAAATTAATAGTCTTTAGTATTATTTAGGAGCCTATTATATATAAATTAAATTAAAATTATAGCATTTATAACACAGCAATAATTCATCAATGTCATAAACGTGAATTTTAAAAAAATATAAAGAATGCATCCCCATAGGTTGCCTAAACTCATATATAATTTTCGTTCTTAGCTTAAAAGTCGTTGGCTCCTTAGATCGGTCTAAAACAAAAAATGGCCTTTATTGACAAATTGATGGAGCTAACAAAATAATAAAAATAAAAAATTTTTTGCATAAAAAAAATTCTTGTAACTTATGTTTTTAACCACTAATAATGAAAAATAAATTTTATTAATATATCAAGCAAAGCTCTTACATCGGCATTTTGATAATACAAAATATTTCGCTTCCAAACTTAAATATTTATCGGTTTTTAATTTATAGATTATTTGAAGTTTGAATTTAACAAACAATTGTCAATATTGCCTTTATTAAATTATACATGATGCATTTATTTTATCTATAAATATTATTACGATTTTTTTTGATATACGTGAAAAAGGTAAATAAATTGTTGATATCTGATGACAATTCATAGGTTTTAAAATTTAAGACCGCGAAATACTTTTTAAGAAACAACCATTTTAAATTAAAAACGGTTCAATAATCCCTACGATGACAGGTTTATCTAGTTAACTCACAACTCCAATTTATAGACCTGTTAAATAAAAAACCTAACTCACTATTAACGTGTAATCGAAAATTTAGCGACTTATATTTAAGTCCAAACCATGCCATGATATTGCAGCCAAACCTTCCCGGAATTTTTCAAGCTCTTAGGTGTGCCCGTGAACCTATTTCAAAGGTTTCCTAATTTTAAACCCTGTCTTTAATATATAAAAAGTTATTGACAAAATTTTATACAAGCTTAAAAAAAGTTTGTAATACAAATCAACTAAATTACCTAGCATGATAAAGAAACACTTTACGTATTACTAACAAATATTATTATTCTAAGTCAAGACTTAAAATTTGGGCATATTAAAAAAAATTTAAAAAATGTACCATCGGGAGAGAAGGGAGATGGGGGAGAGAAAAGCACTCGGCAACACGAGTATAAATTAAAGGTCACTATTTCTATTTATAATAACTCTGGCCTAACTAACGGTTGGGCTTTAGTTTGGCCATATTTTAGGCGAGCTGCCAGTCTGAGCTGTGGTTTTGGGGTCACTTAAATTTTTTAATTTGTTGGACTCAAGTATTGATCTTTAATTTCATTTTTTTTTGTAAAAAGACGTAAGGACATGAATAGTACCACTACTTAGCCCATGTTAATGTTGTTTTGCTAAAAAACCCTAAGCACAACATTGCATTATTAAGTAAACCTAGTGGAGAACCCCCAAATTTACTCTTATTTGTTTAAAAGTGATAACTAGAATATCAATTATATAAAGATTTAGATTTTTAAAAAAAAATATTTTTTAAAACGTTTTTAAAATCATGAACTTTTGCAATTGTATATCGAGAAAATAAACCAGCATCGCGTTATCATTATTAATTTTATAATGTGCTTACTAAGCTTAGTACAACGGAAATGGTTATTTTAGTTTATGTTGAATGTAGAGATATAGTAATATTCTGTGAAATTTAACTATTTTGAGTTCAAAATAAGATTCATTGGCTAAGTTTTATCGCAGTCTTAACATACAATGTATTTTAGGTAATGTACTTTCAAGAAGGCAAACATATTTATCAGATTGGTATGGCTAATATAATTAACTTTGAAAATGTTTATACGATTATTACAATTTACATATAACTTTAGGATTCTTGATGTGTAAAATACACACAACTATTTCAAGAGAATGTCAGGGCCGTACCAGCCTATCTCATGGGTCAGACATTTGCTAAGTGCGCTACATTATTTTTATTTTGATTTTACTATTATGCATTGTTTAGAATTCTAATTTATCATATATATTCTAATTATATAAATTACCATGCATCATGTTATAAATTAATATTAAAAAAAAATTATTTTTATTGTTACCTCTTGTTCTTTCTATATAATAAATGAGGAGCGCCTTATTTTTTTTTTTGCCTAGGGGCGCTTGAGAACCTGGTACGGCCCTGGAGAAAGTCCTTTTTTGGCAGTGTAAAATCATTAAAAATAGGAGGGACCTAAGCATATTCTGGGCAGCTTCTTTTTTGTAGATTAAAATACATATGTTCAAATTTCACACGATAAATAAAAGTTCTATAAACCAAAATAAACGCATTGTGGCTTTCTCATCCCTGTGAGGTAGGCGACAGATTCAAGGGTTAATTACTTTCTTATAAAAGTGAGAGTAAATGGGATTTGAGTAAGATAGAGATGCAATAATTTGATAACTTAGATGAGCTAAAGCTTATAACTGTAAAAAATCCTTAATTTAGCTTGTCCAGTTAATTTTACAAAATTGGTTAATCTCCCTAAGCTCCACTATAGATGAATATCTACTATCTTAAGTATTGGACAATTAAATTTAAACTCATAGTCAAATGTACAGTGGAACCCATTTTCTCATATATCAACATCGAAAATGTTTTCAAGGACGGTAGCCGAAAAATGACAAAAAACTAGAAAAATATATTTCCCAGGCCTGTTAAGGGCTATTTAGTCTATCGCCTACATTAAGGGGCCCCATTAATGCTAATTTTTTGTGCTTTTTTTGATAAACCCCTTTTCGAGATAAAAATGTAGTAGAGTCTTAAACCGATGACCAAATAACTAACTTTTTTGTGTCGTTTTTTTAAATGTAATTCGCTACCTAGTGGAGAATTGAAGGATTTTTATTTAAATATATAATATCCAGAGAGACAATTTATTTGGAAGAGCTTATTTAACGTGTCACTATATATATTAACCTGCTTTAGGCGCAACAAGGGGACCTTTTTGATACCCAAATGTAAAATGTTTTATTGCCTTGTGTGATTTCCTAAATTTTTGGTTTATAACCAAATGGCTCAGGAATTTAATATTTTGTACAAACCTCGGCCTCATTCATACATATACATTTGCCTTATTTTAGGTGTCCTGATAAAATACATCATTTATAGGGGTTTGAGATAATACGCTTTCACTCTTTATACAGGGTAGCCCACGTGTCTACTTGTCTCTTAAATAAAAACTTCGTTCTGTGTTAAAACCATACATACCCATATCCGTATAAGAAAAAAAAATATTTTTACCTTTTTTGCGATTTCGGTGATGTTTTCATATAATCCAACCAAATCCCGCATTGGGGTCAATATATTCTTTTTTTGTATCCGTTTTTTTACCTTACGGGTAAATTTTTTTTAACTTTTCTGCAATTTTTTAGGCTTACTTGTGTGCCATGATATAAGGACCATAGTCCACTTGTTCACTCCCTTTTTTTATGGCTTTGAGACATAATTTTTTGCTAAAAAAATTACATTGCCCGTTTACTAACATTGTTATTTACCTTCTCCATTTTTTCCCCTGTTCCTTAACGCCTTCGCCCTCCCCCTTTTCCTTATTTCTGGTATTTCACAGGTCAACAAATATTAATGACCACAACTGTGAATTTTATGAAAACATTAAAGAATATATCCACATGATGGCCTTATCTCAGATATATGATTCATATTTCTTAATTTCTTCCAGCTTCGGCTGCTTGCATCCGTCCATATCGAAAAAATGGCCTTTTTTGACTAAACAGTTCGAGAATACCCTAAAAAGAAAAATAAGAATCTTTTTTTCATATAAAGCCCCTGTAATTTATATTTATCATATAAAATAATGAGAAATAAAATATTTTAGTATATCAAGCTCTCACATCAGCATTTAATAAATGCAAAACATTTCGCGTCCAAACTTTTTAGACACGATATATTATATCGGTTTATAATAAAAGTTTTATTTTTATAATTAAAAGTTTAACTGTTGTAAATATACAAAAAAATTAACTTTCAATTTATTTTGGGTTATAAATCTTTTTTGTTTTTTTGGGCATTTTTTTTTAAATTTTTAATGTTTATACCTGACTAAACTAATAAGTTTGATTAGAGAAAACGGTAAACGGATTTGATATTCCCTATGGTAGGTTTGATTTCCGTAGTTAGCTCATAACTCTCAAAAATTGACCTGTGTTTTACAAATACGTTGGTGTCGTCGAAGTAACATAATGTCCTATTTCTTTTATTACAGGTGCTTAATATTACGTAGCCCCTAAAACGTAAATTATTCAATTAGTAAGTATGAAATATAAAAAATTTTGGAATATTTAAAAAATAATTTTGAATTTAAAAAGTATTAACTAGCCAGGCATGTCTAATTTAGAGAAGCATTATAAATATGTACATTGGAACCAATTTTAATCCCTGCATAAAATGTACAAGTTAGGCTGATTCATTTACGAATGAATGAAATATTCACTATGTATTAAACAGGCCTAGATGGGGCCTCTTTTAACTATAAAAGCTGTTTTTGTATCAGCCAATACAAAAAAATATGCTCGGGCTGCACTCTTGGTTAATATTAAAATTTAACATTAAAACACTCCCAATATTTTGTCTTTGGGAGCAAATACTATGTCGCAATGGTAACAAAAATGGGTTAAATTTTAAAATTTATGCATAGAAAAATAACATTTTTATTTATAATTATGAATTAATAACCATTCATTTTATTAATGGAGCCAAAGCATGAAAACACAGGTTAACAGGTTTTTGAGATTTATAAGCTAATTACAGAGTTAAACCTCCCATCTAAGGATCTTTCAAACTCGTTTACAGTAGTTTCAAACCCGCAAACACGAGGCCCATACCTCAGCACATTTTGGATTCTAAATTATTGTAAATTGATGCTCAAATTTTTGTGACTTTTTTCTTACGTATATAATAACCAAAACAAGTATATAAAATTTGGTCTAAGTCTCATCCCAAAATTGTTTTAAAATTAGAATTCTGTTGAGGTCCGTAGGACTCAACATTATCAATTCCACTGTTGAGTGCCAGAATATTGCCTCAAATTTAGACTAAAAAAAATGCAACTATAAGTATTTTTTTAATAGTTATACATATTAAGTATTTAAAATGGTTGTATTGTACAAAAAAATTATTTTTATCTAATAAAATATCTCACTTTAAAGGTGATTAATAGCCAGAAATAATTTTTTTCAAAACATTTTTTTTTCATGAAATTTATTATAAATGTTCTACTACACCTAAAAACACTATTTAAACAAAAATAACACAGGTCAACAAATATCAATGTCAGAAACGTGATTTTTATGAAAACATAAAAGAATGCATTCCCATTATGTCCTAATCTCATAAGTGTTTTTCGTTTTTCTTAGTACCGTCTTTGGCTCCTTAGATCCTATAACACAACACAAAATGGCCTTTTTTGACAAAATTGACAGATCTAAATATACCCTAAAAAAATTTAAAAATCTTTTTTGCATATAAAATTCCCTTGTAACTTATATTAATCACAAATAATGAAAAAGAAATTTTATTTATATATCAAGCTCTTACATCGGCATTTGGATATTAAAAAATATTTCGCGTCCAAGCGTAAATACGACACGATATATTATTTGTTTTTAATGAAAATTATATGAAGTTTGAATTTAACAATCTTACTATTATAAATATACAAAAATAAAATTTTAATTTATTTTTGTTTTTTCTTTTTTATATTTTTTTATCCCTTTTTTTATAATTTTCAATGTTCATACCTGAATAACTAGGTTTTATTAGAAAAAACGGTTTACGGTAATATTTCTTAAGATGGCATGTTTGATTTCTGTAGTTAACTCATATCAAAATTTTATGACCTGTGTAATGTTGATACATTTAATGATCAAAATTTATTTTATGAAACTAGGAAAATAAAAAATTTATTTTACAGATTAATTTTTACTTTGTCGTAAATAAATTTTTGATTAACATTGATAAACTTATATTAGATGGTAATTAAAGAAAGCGAATTTTTCTTCAGAATAATAGAAAAATTTAGTTCATAGCTACAAAACTCTTGATTATTAAAGGTTTAAATTAGAGTTCGTATGAAACCCACTATAACAATCGCGTTACAAATTTCTCACCCTACCATTCGCGGGTAAATCAAATTTATTAAGTCAGCTATAAATTTAAAAAATTTAAGAAAAAATGTCAAGAAAACAAATTTAAATATAAAATAAATTCTTTTTTTTGCTTGCATTAAATATCTTCAATTAATATTTATTTTAGAAATTTTATCGTGGTGTATATAAATTCGGACGCAAAATTTTCTTTATTAACTAAATGCTAATGTAAACCCCTATATTTTTTAAAAATCCCAAAGGTCCCTCTTAAAGCTAGATTAACTTATAGATTTAATTTCTAATTATTTGAAATGACATAAATTACAAGGAATT
Source organism: Acutogordius australiensis (assembly GCA_030555515.1). NCBI lineage: Eukaryota > Metazoa > Nematomorpha > Gordioida > Gordea > Gordiidae > Acutogordius > Acutogordius australiensis. The sequence continues at coordinate 28,297,600 of CM060245.1, read as the reverse complement.
TAAATGAAAAAAAAACTTGAATTCTAGGGTATTTTTGAGATCGTCCTATAATCTGCCATTTTTAAAAAGCCATTTTTTGATATTGACGGATCTAAGGATAAGACGGAATAAACTACGCAAAACGGAAAATGTATGTGAGACAAGCCATCAAGGGGATTTATCCTAATTTGTTTTTTCTGACACATATTTCCTGTTTAGTATAACTGTATCGGCCATATTATTTAACTTTTTATCTCAGCTTTGGTTCATTTAATTAATAGGAGCCTAGTTAAAATACTCAATTTAAAGTGAAAAACATTATATGCCGCCATCTTTAAGATAATTACAAGACAGGTTTTTATGGTAAACAGATCAAAATAGACATTTTAAGATTATACACCGAAATTCCAAAATTAGAAAGATCATATTATAAGATGATAAATTAAATAAAATAGGTAATTGAAGGCATGGGTGTCCTAAAAAATAGGCACTGCGAAGTCTAAAGTACCAAACATTGCCTATTTCTTCCCTCTAGTAAACGGCTGAGGGCACTCCTGAAAGGCTTTACTCTTATCTTTATGAGCGAGATATTACCCATTCATGTAGATTTCTTATATAAAATGGTAATTAATTATCAAGAAAATTTTCCCTGGAACGGTTTATAATAAATAAATCGGTGCGCCTAGCTGCTTAGGTTGGTTGGCTGGCACAAATTAATGTGTAAAATTAGGGAAATATTAGCGTGGTTTGCGGTATTTTAGATAAATTTGAAGGTAATGACTTGCGAGGGACCTATAAAAATTGATGAATAATTTTATCAAATATATTATTAAAGCTCGTACAATCAGAAACAGATTATGCTCATACGATAAGTTTAGCTTTTTTCATATCCTACTATTTATCAGTCGTATATTTTTTTAAAATTTAATTTGCTTGTGATTTTATTAATTTATAAAATTTTTTAAGAAATTAATTTTATAAGGCGGCTTGTAAAACACGGTAAACAATGTTTTAACCATAGAATGTTAGGCCTGGTCCCCAAAGCTAGCTCATATATATTCAAAAAGCTTTCAGCTGTGTAATGTATTCGTTTTTTATATTTTACCTTCTGACTATCAATTTAAAATTTAATTTATTATAAATATTATTCCGTTTTTAATATAATTTACAGGACAAATTTGTTTTGTCGACTTAATTTACACCGGATAACAAAATATAGATGGAGCATCATTTATGGCAGTTAACGTTTTTTAAAGAATTTGTTGCTACGAGCATGAAATCAGAAATAAATCAAAATTTTGGCTAATGCCTCCTATTTTTAATTATTTGATGTCAATAATAATTTTTTTTTATTTCTGTATTTTATGCTTCTATATTATTAAACATTTAACAAAAGTTTAAACGTTATATTAGGAGAATATTCATTTTTGACGAATAAAATTTATTATATTGGTTTTTATATTTGTATGATGAGTGGGTCTCCGTTTCATCCTGTATAACTTGAATGAAATTGCCAGTAATAACTATTTTTATATAAGTTATTCATAAAAAATCTAAATATGCCAATAGACCTTGAAAAGTAATTATTTAGGAAATTTTATTGTTATATCTTTAAGTTTCGGGCGTAGTGTAAGAAACTTGGTGGTGGAAAGAAACCTAAACCCGTGATCGTTTTTGCGAAAAATTTCTCTGCACAACCCCGTAAAAATCTATGTTGTATTTTTGTTGCCCAGAATAATTAATAATTGCTTTATTTCTACCATTAGATTGTTAAACTAATTAACCATTATTTTCAAAAAGTAGTTTACATGTTTGTTGATTATAATTAATAAAATTTAATTAATTTTTGTGTGGTTCGTGTTTGCAATCAACTAACTAAAAATTAACAGTCGCTCTTTCCCTCTAAAATATCCACTTCCTTCAAATTAATGATGAATATTGAAAATTGTGTGTAAGTCTTTGATGAAAATGTTTTATACAATTTATAAATGCCAATGATTTTTGAATTTTCAGATACACGTTAATTTTATTTTAAGAGATCTTTTGTGATCGCTGTAAAAATGTAATAAATTTTGTCAACTTTTTATATTTAATGTAAAATTATAAAAAAAAAAGTAGATATAAAAATTATTTTTATTACTATATTAAACTAATAATTTAGCTTTATTAGCATGGTAGGGAATAGAAAAGATTTTGAACGACGAGTTACGAACCTGTTGATGGTTAATATCTATCAACATTTGGGCCCACTTATACGAAATGATTAACAGTACTAAAATACAATAATAACTTTATTTCACCTGTAACATTACTTATAAGTTGTAAAATGACATAAAAATAATTGCTGTTTTATTTCATTTTTAACATGATATTATAAGGACAATAATTAGCTAAATTTCCCACACCTCAAATTAACCCACATTTTCAAAAGTATGTTAGTATTTTATATGTAATAATAAAATTTCTTTATACAGACAAACATTGTTATTTCTAAAAAATTTAAACTAAATAATCATAATTTGGGAACTTGAAAAGAGAGGTTGGAGGTCTGAATAATTTTTAATCTTGTTGTTCACGTTGCTATGTAAAAATAGGTAAAAACTTTGATAAATAAAAACATTAAGATAGTGCACCCTCATAATTATGGCTTAAAAATGTTTATGTCAAATTAATGTAAAACATATAAAAAAAAATGAGGGCTAGTATCGATTTATTCTATGTAAGACACAGAGCTTAAATGCCCATTTTTGGATCAAACTCATTTTTTTATTTTAAATTTAGAAAAAATAAAGGGTTTTAGCTTTAATCAAGAAAATATTTATGAAATTTAAGATTTTTTGCTTGTATTCTGTATTTTTTGATAATTAATTTTTTTAATCTGTCATAAAATTTTTAAAAAACAAAAATTTGAGTTTAGTTGAAAAATGGGTCTTCAGGTCTGGTAGGACATATAAAATTATATACACGCCTTAAAGTGTACATTTCCATATTGTTAAAATAATTATCCCAATGTATATATATATATATATATATGGTCAATTCCACCTCAATCCAACAAGTCCGGGAGGGTTACCTAATTTTTATCTTGACTGAAATTATTAGGCTTGATGGCATTTATAATAAAAGTTAAATCAATCTTTAAGTTTATTTTTAACGAAGTTATTTTAAACGGAGAAAATTTGGATACAAAAATTACTATAAACTATTACTAACCTGATATCTTTCTAATTTATTTTTTTTCTCAATGATATTTGCTACAAATAAAAATACTAGTTTTTTGAAAATTTAATTATTCTGTTAACCATATGTTATAAAATAAGGTTAAGCTACTTAAAAATACTTTAATTAATAAAAAAAATAAATTTTTTTAAATTTTACAATTTTGAAAAAGAACATGTCACATTTTATAGATTATAACTATTTAACAAAATAATTTTGCAATTTCTTAAAAAATTTAAAGCTGTTAAAAAAAGTCCATTAGTTAATGAAAACATTTTTAATAGGTGAATTCAAAAGTATGGGACATACTAATTTTAAAAAGCCTACGGTTGAAACAAAATTTTTTCTATATTTATTCAAACAAAAATTTGCTCTACCTAAGGGTGCTAAAATTATAATTTTGAAAAGGCCAATATTTATTTATATATCTGTTTTTTAGACATTAGGGGCAAATAAATTATAAATTAACAATTTATTAATTGTGATTTAAACTATTGTCAATTTTGGAAAGAAAAGGGAACTTTAGAACAAAAAAATTGGTAATTGAGTAGTTAACTCCTATCTTTACCCCTTAGGTAAAATATAATTTTGTTAAATGGTGGGGAAAGGTTTTCATCCTCAAGACCCCACTTATTTAGGTCGACTAGCATAAACTATATTTGAAAATTTAAATACTGCATTTTTTACATAAAACAATCACATATGATAACATTAGTATTTCCCCAAAAAATATTTAACGTACCCATAGCTTTTTAAAAAAAAACCAAAGTTTATCATTTTTTGAAATTTTATAAGTGTAAAAACATAAAAACTTATAAAGCGCTTATATTTCGTCTAGATTTTACATAGTCCTTTTAATGAACAATTTTCAGAATATGTACAATCATTCTCAATAAACTTTTCAACCTCGGCAAAAATCAAAAAATTTGTTAACACCTTTAATTGGATAAAAAATAGCTAACCTTAAAAGGCAATTTAGAAAAAATAATAAGGTTAAAAAATTTGTAAAAATTAATTTTTTTCTATTAATTAATAGTTTTTAAATAAAACAGCCTCAACAACGTTAAATCTGACAAAAATAAGTAAAATAGAGTATATTTGGCCTATTTAGAATATTATGATTTAACAGATTTTCTTTTTTTATGATTATCAACAAACTTAAAATAAACGTAAAAAGTCAATTATTTTATGATACATAGTGATATGGTTTTTTGATATTATAACTACATAAAAGAATTCAATTTTAGGGTTAAACAACTTTAAATGATTATAACGGGCAGAATTAGCTTCAATGATGAATTTTAAGACTAAATATTAGACCTAATTTAATATAAACAAAATATAGACATTCAGTCTTTTTTACTAATTTTTACAAATGCCAAATATGTTTTTGAAAGGCTATTTAGAGCAAGGCACACCATATATATCTAACTGACCTTAATAAAGTTTAAAAACCAACAATTTAAGTTCCAATTACATTTTAGTTTTATAATATAGACGCACTAAACCTGTTAAAGAAAGCAGAAATATTACTGTTACTTGATTCTATGGGCATATAGATTTGGGCATTGACCTAAAGTTTTTTATAACTAAATGCGTTCCTTACGAGTTTTAACACAAAAATGTGTTTTAATAAATACATTAAATTACAAATTTAATAAAAATAATGAAATGATTTAATAATCTCATTTTTTTATAATTTACCTATCTAGTTCTTTTAAGATTTTCTATACATAACATATATATTGTTTTTTTAACACTTTAACAGGCAAAAAATATGACTGATTATATAGGTTCTAGATATTTTTAGATAATTTTGCCAAAATAATAAAAAAATAAGCTTGCACAGACGAATACAATCTGCGTTAGTTTTTTGACACCTGAAAATTTACTGTTTTTTGGCAAATTTAGGTATTTTTATTGTGGAAGCGTCAAAATCGAGTGAAAAAAGGCGGGGCTATTATATGTTATTAAGCAATATTTTATCTATAAAATAAATGTTAAATATTAAAAAAAGGTTGGCTGGTTAACCAGAAAGTCGATTTTGAAAACAGGCAAAATTTTCACTTTTTTCGGTTTTAAGGTTCACTTTTTCATTGTAAATTTAATAATGGTAGTAATTAATTAAATCAAACTATTATGGTCTAACATAATTGCCCATATGTCCTGCTATTTGGCACATTGGCATATTCTAATATAGTGCCAAGGGCATAAATATGTCCGAAAATAAGGGCAAAAAATTGATTTTTTTAAATTTTGTAAAAAGTCATGCCGGTCCCAAACTTTTTAAATCATAAATTTATTAACAATATTAAGGGCCATATTTTATAAATTTTTCAGAAAATTCAAAGATACGTTTTTTGAGCTATTTGTGTCTAAACTTGACTTAAATTTTTTGGTAACTTAAAAAAAATTTTTTTTTAATATTTTTTGCATCTAAGGTAGCCCTTATTACGATCTTCAAAATAAAAAAAAAATTATGACTCTAGCTACAATACTTTTGATGATACATGCGCGCAAAGTTGCCTCAAATTTTTTTTTGGCAAAAAAATAAAAAATATTTTGGCTCATATCTCGGTCAAAAATCACTTCCGGTCAAAAAAAATTTAGGTTTTTATCAGCACCCTAGGACCCTACTATTGTACTAAATTTCAGCCAAAACTGAGACTTTAAGGGAAAAAGTTTGTCGATTTGAGGTGGAATTGACCATATATACATTTTTTAAACAAATCCTACGATTAAGCTATTACATAAATATTTAGCTTGATATAATTATTAGGCTTGCTGCATTTATAATAAAAATTAAATCAATTTTTTTGTTTATTTCTAAAAGTTATTTTAAAAAAAAATTTTGGATACAAAAATTACTATAAACTATTACTAACCTGATATCTTTCTAATTTATTTTTTTTCTCAATGATATTTGCTACAAATAAAAATACTAGTTTTTTGTAAAATTTAATTATTCTGTTAACCATATGTTATAAAATAAGTTTAAGCTACTTAAAAAAACTTTAATTAATAAAAAAAAATAAATATATTTAAATGGTTTTTTAAAAAAGAAAAAATGTCACATTTTATAGATTATTTTATTTTTGACCCAAATAATTTGCCAGTGTGTTGTATAAGCCTTAATACTTTAAAGCAAAGTTAAAAAAAGCAAATTATTTAATGAAAACATTTTTTAGCTTAATTAAAAGTATGCATATAATTTTAAAAAGCCTACGGTTGAAACAAATTTTACTATATTTATTCAAAAAAAAAGCCTAACTAAGGGTGTTTAAAAATTTATAATTGTGATAAAAGAATATTTATTTATATATCTGTTTTTTAGCATTATTACCAATAAATTATAAATTAAGAAAATTAATTGTTATTTAAACTATGCTATTCCGCTTAAAGATCATAAAAAAGGTTTGATAGTTAACACCCCTTAGGTAAAATATAATTTGTTAAATGGTGGGGAATAAGGTTTTCATCCTTCAAGACCCCAAAAAATTATTTAATTCGGAATAGTATAAATTATATTTAAAAGAAATACGTGTTCTTTACATAAATACAATTACATTTGTGATATACTTTAGTGTTTGTCTAAAAAATATTGTAATATATTTATTAAAAAAAAATCAGATATTTTATTATGTATTAAATTTTATAAGTTAATAAACATAAAATTATCAAGCGCATATACCACGTCTAGATCTGGAGATAATACAAAAAAAATTTTCAGAAATATAAAATCATTTTCATAAACTTTTCAAGCATGGGTTTTAAAGAAACAAAAAATTTAATGTCAATAACACCTATAATTTAAAAATTAGCTAACCTTCAATGGCAAATAGCAGAAAGAATTAAAGTTTAATAATAATTTAAAAATTTATTTTTTTGTAAATTATTTATTTCCTATACACAAAACTAGCATAACACAGTTCAACAAGTTTCAATAGCACAACCGTGAGTTTTATAAAAACATAAAAGAATTTATCCCCATGATGGCCTTATCTCATTTATATATTTAGTTTTTCTAAGTTTATTTCGGCTTCGGCTCCTTACATAAGTCCATATCGAAAAAATGGCCTTTTCTGTCCAAATTGACAGATTTAGAATTCCCTAAAAAAATTTAAGAATTTTTTATTCATATAAAATCTCTCGTAACTTATAATTATCATATCAATAATGAGAATAAAAATTTTAGTGTATCAAGCTCTTATATCAGCATTTAGATGATGCAAAATATTTCGCGTCCAAACTTAGATATGTAACGATATATAATCGGTTTACAATAAAAGTTTTATTTAAAGGTTAAATTTAACGTTTAGCTGTTGTAAATATGCAAAAAAAAATCAAATTGTTTTTGTTTTAAAATCTTTTTTGTTTTTTTGGCAATTTTACTAAAATTTTTAATGTTTATAGCTTACTAACTAAGTTTGATTAGAAAAAACGGTAAATTTGAAAGTGGCAGGTTTGATCTACGTAGTTAGCTTAGTCTCAAAAATTCGTTGCGCTATGATAATAAAAAGACAGATTGATGTAACTATATTTTATATATATACATTAAATTCATAAATTACCAACTTAATACTAAATGCCTAAAAATCTTTTTCAAAAATAAAAAGGGTATATAGCCCAATAAAATATACTAAGTTAAATAATTTGTAATATTTTGATTTAGAAACATTGAATTTATTATATATTGTTATATTTCTTAAAATTTTCTCTTATTTTAAAAATATTTTAAATATCCCTAGATATCCCAATACGCGGGCTGAATTTAGAGTTAATGAATATAAAACAATTTAGAAAAAGGTTAACTCTAATATCTTCTACCACCCCATTGTATAGATTTTACTTTTCAATTCCTTTTTAAAATAAGGACTTGTAAATATCATATTTTAATTAAAACATGGTGTAGAAAACAGCCTATAATCCCACTTGTTCCTTTAGAAAAAAAATGTAGAATATTATAGTTTTTCTAAATAAAATTATTTAGAACGTATGATCTCATAAACAAAAGGGATGAAAACAGAGAAATGAAATACTTGGGTTATATTTGATGCTGGGCTTGCTATAAAATGACATGGTGTTATTAATAATTCCCCTAACCACGTATGTATAGTTCGTTTTGAGGTTTCCCTTGAAATCCAGGTATGAATGCCCTCCCACCTTTAATAACATTAAATATTATTTTTAAATCAAACCAGGTGGGTCTCAAAAATATCGGCGCCCCGAGCAAACATATACTTAGCGATTTATATTATATTTATATTAATTATATTAAAACCATAATGTAAACTTAAGCTTAACGCCACACAAAGTGCTGATTCCTATAATTCTCTGACAAGTAAATGCACCCAACGAAAAAATGGGCCAAGATGACGAGGTATTTTTATAGCAAAATAGCATACTTTGTTCAAATCCGTTATTATCGTTTTTTTTCTATCTACCAATTTTTAATTATTTGCTCGAAAACAATAACTGATTGTTACATAAAATAGGCAAATAATGAACTTTAATTTTTTTGCTTTAGGGCAAAAAAGTTGACTGTTTTAACAATAATTGCAGGAAGTGCCACAAAATCTTAGTGGAATTGACATTTAGCTTTAATGGTTGAGTAATTTAATAATAAATGAAACGTGGACCTATAGTTCGACAATTCAAAGTCTGAATATGTAACGCCAGAACCATTTTAGCAGGTATAAATAATCTCGGAGACCTGTGGGCCATTGTAAACTCTCTATACAACTTTCTAATCAAGAAAAAGATCTACAATATTGCTAATTAAAAAAAAAATAAGAAAAAAGTAGAAGTAAAACACAAAAATAAAATCTGTTACTAATGAAGAAATAAGCTCCAAGTTTTCTGCAATCCCATCATAATGATATATTTCAAACCATGTCACGTTGATGCCTTTATAACTTAGTGTCGCATCCCAGGTTATATTGTGTATGACATCTACCGTTGGGTTGTTACCTTAATGTTTAAAACCAACATATGACACGAGTTTTGATACTACTAGCAAGCTATCTTAGCGTTTAATATATTAAGGTTTATTTATCCTGTTTTGTATATTTGTAATTCTGCCTGTTTTAAATCTTGTGTGCCCTGACCCTAAATGTAGCATTAGAGCATAAAACCTTTTATTATTTTTATCATTCTTTTTATAATTTCTCCTCCAATTGTTTTTACAATTTTCTAACCTTGATGCAGTTGTTCTAAATATATTAGAAAATCTTGATAAAATAGCCGTTAATTTTAACAACGTTCTTTAACTAGTTAGAACTTTTAAATAAATAAATTAAATTTTTTAATTTGAAAGAAGTGTGATCGCGTCTTAAAATAAGAAGCTTGCATTTGAGGACAACTATATGCCTGCCATTAGTGTTTCTAATATTTCAGCATATCCCTATTTATAAAATTAAACAATTTTAACTAATTTAAAGTTGCCTTAAATTAATATAATTTATGCATTTTTTATTTTAAAATGTATAATTTTAAATTTATGAAAAATACAATAATACCTATGTATATTCCCGTAGTATCACTAAACCTATACCCGTTAATGTATTTAGTCCCGAATCGAAATTCACTCGCTTTGGATTCAACAGATATAAGTATCGAACATTTCTACATTATGAACATTGAAAGTTTGATAAAAAGTTATAAGAGCCTAGATAAATTTTAGTTCACAATAGAGTATTTCCTATCATAAAATTTGTCTTTATTTGTTCTATTTCCTTTTCTTTTCCCATTTTTAAAGCAAGTTCAGAATTTCGTTTTTTTTTATATTAAATTTTACATAGTATAATTAATAATTGTTTTTGGTGTTTTTCACCCCCGTAGCCAGGGCTGGAAAAACAATGAGTCAAAATTTGGCTCATTTTTTCCCCTAAAACATGAAAAAAGAAAGGGGGGCAAAAATAAAGGGCCAAAATAAGAATTCAAAAAAAGCCCATACTAAGAAAAGGGGCAAAAAAAACCCACAAAAAGTGGCTCTTGAAAAGAGCCCCAAAACCCATTTTATGTTTTCTATAATAATTTCAAAAAATTTTGATGGGTGGGTTATTTTTTCTTAAAGCTCCTAGGAGTTTTTTTTAAGAAAAGGGGCTTTTTTAAACATGCCCCTTTTCTTTAAGCAAGAAAAGGGGCTTTTCTTTTGCCATGCCCACGAGTTTGTGGGCATTTGGAAAAAAAACCCAAAAACTTGTTAAAAAAAAGCCCATTTAGTTTTTTTTCCCAGCCCTGCCCGTAGCAGGTTCAAAATGTTTTTAAAATTAATATCAAATTTATATATAAATATATATATAATGGCAGCTAGTCTTTTTTAAATAACTCCACCAGACAACAAAATTTGTAAGCATCATTTATGGCATATACCATTTTTGATCAAGTTTTTGGTGCTAACTACGACGAAATCAGAGTTTGAACCAATGCCTCAAAATTTTAGTTATCCAGTGTCGAATTTGATATTTTTCTATTTTTGGGATTTGGGCTTATCGTAATTTGGTTAGTAAGAAAAGTTTAAAAATACATTTAGATTACCTCTTTTTCCAATATTTAATTTATTTATGTTTTTATTTATAAAATTAATGGCTTTCGTCATAAATTTTTTTTGATCCATAATAACTTGAAAGTAAATTTCTAAGCTAACCTTTATTAGATAAGTTTCTACATAGGCCAATAAATTTTTTAGTAGTTAAAGAAATTTTTTTTTATTTTTTTTTGAACCTTGGACGCGGTAAAATTGGAGGCAATAAGGACTAAACCCGTTATCTTTATAAGAGAATTTTCTACAAAATATTCTAAAAATTGTTCATGTTGTTTTTCTTTGTTGTCCAGTTTAATTAAATTAAAAAAAGTTTTTAAACAATGATTTATATTTTCAAATATTAAATTGAATTAAATCTTAACACGCCTTAACAGATATTTTATTTTTGCAATTCAACCTAAATAATTCTAGTTTGTTTTTTGTAATTAATTTGAATATACTTCTACAATTATTCATGCTAAATTAGGTTTATTTTTGTAGATATGCCTCTGCAATTTAATTTTAGCCTGGCGCTTTTTTGCCAGACTTTTTATCAAATGAGCAAAATGCGGGAAATATTATATCTATATATTTTTTGCTAATCTAGGTTTGAGTGTCTTTTAATTTAAAGTATGATATTAAGCATTATATCTTTTAATAGTTATATTAAACAATTGTGTGTGGCGCATGGAATATCTTTTTAGATTATGTTGATAAAGAAATTTAAATCTATTTTAATTTTCTTTAGGACACGTGTAAAGTGAGTTTTTATTTTCGTAAAATTTTAAAAATTCTAAAAAAATTTAAAATTTTTATTTTAAAATTTTTTTCAAAAATTTTTTATTTCAGAAAAAGCATTTTACGTGCTTTTATATTGGCAACTTTTTGAAAATTTGCGTTTTATTATGAAATATTTAAAATTACAAAAATTAAAACTCACTTTGCACTTGCCCTTAAACTGATTTAAGAATGTTATAGGTGCCTCTAGCCTAAAACTTGTATCGTATTTTGTTATAAGATATACTAACTTCAGGGTGCATGCTCAAAAGAAAATCGTATAGGTAAAGGCATTCTTTAGATTTAACGAATGAATTCCATGTGGTTTGCCCTATGGTTCGAACTTGAATTAAATAATTCTCTAACTCGATGTCTCCAAAAATTTTGTTCCAAATTAATTCAAAGTTACCTGTCAAACGGGCTACCCAAAAATGGACATCATCTAGATATAAAAATCAAATAATTAAAACACTTTAATTTAGAACATAAACTTACATAAGGGCACGTGCAAAGTGAGTTTTTATTTTTGTAAAATTTTAAAAATTCTGAAAATTTCAAAAATTTATTTTTTTTGAATTATTTTAAAAATATTTTATTTCAGAAAAAGCATTTTATGTGCATAAACTAAATTTGGCAACTTTTTTAAAATTTGCGTTTTATTACAAAATTTTTATTTTTTTAAATTTTAAAAATTTTACGAAAATAAACACTATGCACGTGCCTTTAAAACAGCAAACAAAATACAAAAAATTATTTCAAAATAAGTAGATTGCTAAATCTTGTGTTAGGGCAACAAAATTGTTTCGTTAAATTTCATTAATAAAAAAACAAGTTTTTTGTTAAATTATAAAAATAAAATATACCCTTATAAGGGACGATAAGGGTTCTCCTTAATGTTAATGATCCCGGGAAGATTAAAATTAAAATGTAGCTAATCATTACGTTAGGATTGGAAAATGCTTCGGAATGGGATAACGACTAAGATACATATAATATGGTTGTCCGAGAAGCATATAAATTTTGACAAAATATTTATAATACTTAAACCAAACTTTTTCAGCATTAAGATTTTTTATTTTAATTTTTTTAGCCCTTTCTAGAACAAAAAAAAATTAAAAAAATGAACGTACATAAAATATTGTAAAATAGGTTTAATCACAAATTTCTAAGAATTATAAAAATTAATATTTGCCTAATTTATTTTCAAATAGCAAAAATTTAGGAAATATTATTTAGGCACTTTAATTAAATTAATGAAGGAAAAGTATAATTTAATTTATCAAATTGAAAAAACTTTTGTCGAGTTAATTATATAAATTAAAAAAATGTATCTTAGAATTGCCAATCTTTAAAACTTAGTAAATATAAATTACTTGGGAGCGACATTTTTGAGTATTTCAAATATTATTTTTAATTTGATTTAGTACAGATTTATGTTCCGATAACTATACTAGTATATGTCATCGTGTAAATAATGACTTACTTAAGAAGTAAGACCTAGGAAAAAAATTAGACTATATAGTTTTGATTGATTAATGCTATTAAATTTTCATAAAATATATAATGTTTTACAGATAAAATGTATATTTTACCTAATTCAATTTTTTAAATAAAATCCTCTCCCAATTCACAAATACATTTAAGATTTATAATATAGACAGAAAAAAACAAATTTTTTCTAAAGGCAAAATTTCAAGGGGTCAAAACTAACCCAAAATTCGTTAATATAATCTACTTGACTTTTAATAATATGTGCAGTTATAACAAATAAGATTCAACCTAATATGCACACGTTTGAGTATTAAAGAATTTTTAATTATTTTACGTTTAAGAAAATCTTAAAAGAAATTTTTTAATATGATATGGTAAACTCATTTTTTTAAATTATCAAACAGGTATAAATATTTAAAATTATATTATAATTTAATATTGTTTAAAAACCTTATTATAAGTAAGATTTACTTGTAAGTAAAAAAACCTATATTTTTTACCCCAGCCATGAGATTAAGAAGCAGGTCGTAATCATTAAGCATTTGAATTAATTTTGTAATTAAAATATTTTTTGAAGGTAATGCGTTAATTACACAGGTCAACAAATTTTTAAGAGTGGTGAGATAACTACGGAATTAAAAACTGCCATCCTAGTAATTTTCAAATTCGTCGTTTTTAATCATACTTAGTTAGTCAGCTGTAATAAACATTAAATGTTTTAATGCCAAAAAACATAAGATTTCAAAACAAAAATAATTGTATTTTTTTTCATATTTGCTACATCTAAACTGTTTAACTCAAACTTCAAATAAAGTTTTTATTAAAAACCAATAACTTACTGCCAATTAAGTTTGGACGCGATTCGTATTATCTAAATGCTGATGTAAATAATACTTAAAAATTTAATTTCTCATTATTTAAGATGATAAATATAGGTTACAAGGTATTATATATTAAAAAAATTTTTTAATTTTTTTAGGGTATTTTTGTCTGTCAATCTCAAAAAGACCTTTTCTGATATGGATGGATGTATGGAGCCGAAGCCGGGAACTGATAACAATGAAATATATATATTAGTTAAGGTCATCTGATATATTCTCTTCTTATGTTTTCAATAAACTTGACAATGTGCCATTAATATTTGTTGACCTGTGTCATTTAAAAAACTATTTCTATTTAATTCCGAATTATTGTATTACAAATTAATAAATTGTTATACCCTAACATAAATGTCAATATGTCTTTAAGGAAAAAATTTGGCACCTTTGATTATTATTAATACACAAAGCTCAAAAATTGGTTTTTTTTTTAATTTTATATAAAAAAAAAAGTCGATTTAAGTTTGAATTCTTATGGGCTACTTAGTATTTGCAATAAATTTAAAAATAAATTGAATATTCTCTTTTGCAAAAACTTTTATATAAATTTCTTTTAATATGCATATCGATGCAAGAGAATTAGTAGATTAATTTTAAATCACGTTCCAGAGTTGTATATGCAATTTACCATATGTTTTTTTTTCTTTTTTTGTCCCCTATGTTATACTTTCTCTTTAAAAGGTAATTATAGACACCTTAAAACTACGTTTTTGCAAACTTATTCAATATGAGGTAGTCAGCCCGGACATGTTGAACATTAAATCGTATCATCCAATTAGAATTTTGAATATCAAGAAAATATTATGTTTTTTAGAAGCATTTTACAAAAGTTGTTAAGCTTTTATGTTGTTTAAGGTCTATATTTTTCAAATTAGTTTTTCTTAACCGTATGTTAATAAATTAACTTAATCCCTTTTTATAATTTATTAATATTATTTCGTCTCATATAAAATATTTGAGCATATTAATCTTTTTAATGTTGTCATAAAACGAAGGCCAGCGAGGAAGGTGGGGGGACATAAATATTTCCTATCTCTAATGAAATTGATGAGATTTTAACTAAATATGAATCTAGGCATACCTAAAATAATTTACCTCACAATTTAAATAAAAAAGATTTAGTACAGTCCCACAAATTTATTATTTTTAAAGTTATTAATAAAATAATTTAAAAAAAAAATGCCCTACTGGGCTGCGTGTTTACCCTTTTTGTAAATTTTTATAATAACGTTTTTTACTGTGTATATATGCCTGTTTTGCAGGTATTAGACAATCATTTCTACACTCGCTTTCTCTTTTTACATGAATGTATAATTAATTCATCTCAAATTAAAAATTTTGTAAATAATTTGTTGATAATAACATTACCCAATATAACTAGCTCCAATTTAATTACCTTGGCCTAACATTATCCTAACTCAATGATAATACCCAAGCATTCGTACTTTTTTGGTTTCATTTTTATAGCTCGCATGAGCTTCTCTACGCTCGTATTTTATATGTACCTAAAAAAAGCCGAAAAAATGTTTATTTGCTACCGAAACGAACTCTAAGTATTAAATTTTACCCCCCTATAATTTGCTTTTGCAGAGGTGCTGTAAACTATATCTGAGATGTTTCCTATAATTCTGTAAAGCTTGTAATCGATCCAATAAGCGTCAGAGAGACCAAGGCCGTGCCAAAAGATCGTAATCCGAAGACCTTCAATTACATATCGTAAATTAAGATCAACATCTAAAAAAAAAAGAAAAAAGTAATAAAATATTTACAATGCAAAATGTAAAGGTTTAGTAGTTTAGATATTAAAAAGGAATTAAATCAAGCCAAATTCAAAAATAATAATTTTTTAAATTTCTTGGGGTACACTTTTTCCGATAAATTGAGGTTAGGGTATTTGCAAAGCTATTTTTAAAACTATATTTTTTTAATTATTTTAAAGAATATTATAATTTCTTGTTAGAATCACATAAATAATGCATTTGAATTCTTAAGCGCCAATAATATAAATAATAACGACCTTAATGTTCTAAAAAAAATAATTTTTGTTTTAACTTTAATTTATAGATATTAATTTTTTAGGTATATCAAACTCCTTAACATTTAAGTTATTAACAATTAGAAGGATAAATACATTATTAAAATATTGCTTGTAAAATATTTTATATATTATTTAATTAGCTTTTATGTCTTATTTAAGTTTTTTACTTGTTCTTCAAATTCAAAAAATCTTAAAAATCTGTAAAATATTAATCGTATGAAAATTTAATTAAATAATACATAGGTTAATTATAAAAAACGGTTTTTTATATATACCAAAGGTTAACAAGTATCAATGTCAAAAACGTGAATATGAAAAACGTAAAGAATGCTTTTCCATGATGGCCTAATCTCATATATATTTTTTGTTTTTCTTAGTTTCTTCTGTCTTTGACTCCATACGTAATGAAAAATGGCCTTTTTTGACGAATTTACAGCTAAATGTACCCTAAAAAGAAAAAATTTAAAAATCTTTTTCACAAATAAAAATTCCTTGTAACTTTTATAAATAAATTTGATTAATATATCAAGTTACATCGGCATTTAGATAACACGGGATATTTCACCAAACTTTACGACACGATATATTATAGGTTTAAAAATATTATTTGAAGTATGACAGTTTATTGTGAATATGCAAAATAAAATTTTAATTTATTTTTGTTTTTAAATCTTTTAGTTTTTTGACTTTTTTTTCTATAATTTTTGTTGTTTATAACTGAATAACTAAGTTTGATTAAGAAAAACGGTACGAATTTGATATCCCGTAAGATGACAGGTTGATCTCTGTAGATAACTCATAACTCTCTAAAAATTGTTGACCTGTGTGATTCGAGGTATACAAATTGTAGGTATTTTTATATAAATCTATTAATTGCGAACTACTAATTTTTCCAGTGTATCAATTTAAAAATGAGGCTTATAAAAAATAAAATTTTATTCATGAAAATAAAATTAAGTGGATAACTCATTTAGAGAAGAGTCAAGTTCCGAATAAGCTTTTTCTTGGATAAAACATTTTTTTAATAATTACACTGGACAACAACAAAAAGACAACATAAACGATTTTTTGAAGGTTTTGTAGAGAATTTCCTTGCGATAGGTTTAGTTTTTTTTTCTAAAGCCTCCATTTTTTTAACCGCCTCCAAAATTCAAAATTAAATTCAAAAATTTTTTTTTACTTTTAATTCTACAAAAAATCTATTGGCATATTCAGATTCCTAAAAAAACATATCTAAAAAAGGTTATTACATAAATTTTTAGCAATTATTTAGGATCAAAAAACGGAGTTTATGACAAAAACCACTAACTTTACAAATAAAAAAAAATTAAATATTTAAAAAAAAATCAAACCCCTTACGTTAATAACACTGGACAACAAAAAACGATTTTTTGAGGGTTTTGTAGAGAATTTTGTGAAAACGACCCGAGGTTTAGTTTTTTTTTCCAATGCTTCCAATTTAACCGCGTCCAAAGTTCGGAGAAAAGTTTACAAAATTTAAACTATTAATTTTTTAAAAAATCTATTGGCATATTCAGATTCCTTATAAAAAACATATCTAAAAAAGGTTATTACCTAAAATTATTATTAATTTGCTTTTATGTTATTTAGGATCAAAAAACGGATTTAATAATAAAAACCACTAATTTTATAAAAATGAAAAAATAAAAAAAATAAAATATTATAAAAAATTTAAAACGCCTTACGTTAATAATGAATGTTCCGTTATCTAAATATATTTTTAAACTTTTGTTATTACCCATAGGTTTTATGATATAGAAGCCCAAATACCCCGAAAATTGAAAAATTTCAACTTTGACACCAAAAAATTAAAAAATGAGGCATTGGCTAAAATTTTAATTTCATATTCGTG
Organism: Acutogordius australiensis; assembly: GCA_030555515.1. Lineage (NCBI taxonomy): Eukaryota > Metazoa > Nematomorpha > Gordioida > Gordea > Gordiidae > Acutogordius > Acutogordius australiensis. The sequence continues at coordinate 28,279,820 of CM060245.1, read as the reverse complement.
ATCAGCGCCAAAAACTTGACCAAAAACCATAGTTGCCATCTGAATTTTGTTGACCAGAATAATGAATGTTTTCGTTATATAATATTTTTAAACTTTTGTCACTACCCATAGGTTTTACGATATAGAAGAAAATACCCCAAAAATTAAAAAATCTCAACTTTGACAATGAATAACTAAAAATCTGAGGCCTTGGCTAAAATTCTGAATTCATAGTGATCAGCGCCAAAAACTTGACCAAAAACCATAGTTGCCATAAATGTTGCTTAGGGTCGTCCAAATTTGGTTGTCCAGTATTATTGATTTTGAAAACATCAAAAAAGTTCAGTAGGATGTAAAAATTATTAATAATGAATTATATACTTTTAGGATCAGGTAAAGTAAGATAATGCGTGGGGAGACGGCTTTTCAATATGGCTAAATAAAATACGATACATATATATTTGTATTGTTGTTTAATATAACATTAGTGTATTTTTATAAGGCATATAAAAATAAATACATAACATATTTATAAAATTATTTATATTTTAAATTCTGAACCGCAGTGACACCGATTAAAGAAATGTTAATATCCGATCTGACATGTTAACTAAATTTTAGTAACCACACATAATGTATGATATTAATAGCTATCATCTCAAATGATTATATATATATATATAGTTTAAGTTGAATTGAACATATAATTTATATATATTTAATCTATTTTTTTTCAAAGGTTCTTATACAAGGTGGACCAAATTGCACGAAACGAAAATCCATAAAATAACGAATAGTTTAGGGTTAGGTTATGGCAAAGTTGGATTAGGGTTAATTTAGCGTTTGGTTGAGGTTAAATTTTTATTAGGATAAGCTTAGTTTGATGTTTGCTTAAGATTTTGGTGAGGTTGAGTTAGGGTTAGGGTGAGGTTAGCTTAGTGTTAGGGTAAAAATAGATTAGCATAACAATGTAGTTAGCTTAAGGTTAGAGTGAAATTAGCATAACGGTAACGTAGGTATAATTTAGGGTTAGTTTTATGACTAAATATCCAAGCGGATTTTTGATTGGTTGACCAATCAAATTTTCGTACATGTTTGTTGTCACCCTTATATTATATTACAATTTCTTTCAAAAAAAATTAAAAAAGGAGTTTTACATCCATCAAAGCCTACTTTATACGCTATATGGCATCGCAATAGATACCTTTATGTAAATATTAATCATACAATTTTGAAATTTTATAAAAAATTATACTGGGCACTTGCGAATTTAATTAGCTTTAAGATTCAGTAACGTTTATTAATATAACCTTAGGTTTTTATATAGATTGACTATGAAATCCATCTGCATTTGTTTAGTTATAATATGAAATAGCATAATTGATTCTAGAGTCCTTCCTTTTTAAAAATTAATGGAATGTTAATACTAATAGCTATTTTTGGTGTTTTTTGATCTCGAAATAGATTAACTTCCTAAATCATAATAAATTGGCTTCTGAAAGGTTATACTAAAATATTGTGAAAATATACATTTATTTATCACAAATTAAATTAATCAACAAAAACTAAAAATGCAATATGGAAGACAGTAAAATAGTAATTTATTTAATATTTTTTTTTGGTAAGGAGGTGGAAAAATTTGCTCATTTGATCCCAAAACTAGCCTATAAATATGGGATTGGGATCATCAAATACACCAATAATTTTTAAGAATAACAGATTGATCAGTGCGTAAATGAGGTAAAGGTATGTTGATATGGTGAAATAAATAACCGCACTGATGTCCGTATTTCACTAAAAATTTACCGGTGCATGCAGGGTTAGGAGTACCTGCTAAAAAACCACCCCCTCACAGCCTCTTCTTTATTGAGGCCGCCTTAGCCGTTAGGGCTTTGGCACTAATAAACACTGTTCCATTCTGAGAAAAAAAACCAGAATAGTCTCAATATAAAACCATATTGGTATTTTTTTTCTACATTAGCTTTTCTTGCCTGTTTGTAGGCAGTGAAGTCCTTCCGCTTTTCTAATTGGATCTATTCATGCACTGTTCCTTGTTCAATTTGTGAAATCTCATGATGGCATTTATCTTTTGAGACCAGAGAGTTTAGGACTTCTTCTTTTGCTCTTGCTTTGTACGCTAATTTCGTTTATAAGATTGCAAAGGTTATGGTCGCCCTTTCATATTGCGAAATCTTCGTTTTCTAAAGCTGGTCATGATAAAAAGCTGCGTTACGGTTTGCAATGTACAGAGAATCTATCTTTTTCTGCTGGCGATCCCACCGATCTTTCGGCTTCATTTAAACTAAGGACAGTGTGGCGTATGTTATAATAAAAATATTCTAGTTACTGGAAAATATCAATCTTGTGAGGATAAATACAGTTGTTGGTCACGATAAGTGTATTTGAACTTACTTATTAGTTTAACGTACTCGACTACCATACTTTTGTTGTTTTTCTTCTTTTAATTTTACTAAAACTAACTTGTCGACAAATATCAATGTTTATAGAAAAAGCTTTTAAACTATAATGCTTGAATCCGCAATGGCTTTTTTTCTTACATAATATCCGTTTTCCGCCCAAGGCTCCTTAGATACGTCTATATCAAAAATTTTTTGATCAAATTGGCAATTGACGACCTCGAATCTAAAAAGAAATCAAGAACTAAATTTTAATATTAGAATACATTGTAGCTTATATTTTTAACTTAGTAAGTTTGATCAGAAAGATTGGTAGACGAAATTGAAATCCCTAAGAAGTCAGGTTTGATCTCTGAGTTAGCTCAACTCCCAAATATATGTCTACTAGTAGGAGAATAGTAGGAGAATGCATCAGAGACTTGATATTTTTTTCGAAATCAAAAATTTTAATGGATATGTTTTGGGTATATGAAAAATTCGTATTAGCCATCTCCGGACTTAGTCCCGTTTTGACCGTGCTACTATTATAGCACATATTGCACGCGACAAACTTCACTGGCATCGCTAAAACAGATCATCAGCACCTGTTCAAGAAACTAGTGGCTTGCTTGATGACCTGTGGGTAAACTTTTGGCTAATCTTTTTGTCTTAGTCAATTATTTCATTTTTGTTGATTTACGATCATCCATCTTATATTTACTTAGCTCTGCCAAATATTATCAATAATGAGTTAATTGATTTATTAAACGGCCATGCCACAGTTAATGCTTTTCAATTTATAACATTTTCATCCAGATAAAATAAGTTTTAATTAATTGCCAATTGAGCCATTGGTTGTATGATTATTAAACTTTTAGTCAAAATAAACCTAAAACAAATTTGGCTTAATAAAATGATCAATTACTTGGCCAAGTAGATTTATTACATAAGTTAAAAAGATAACGCCTGATTTTTAATCTAACTGATCCAATATAAAAACAAATCGTTTTTCGACTTTTCTCTTACAATTGTATATTTTACATTTTACGTTAAAATTTATCAAAAAATAAGTCTATTATTCCGGCACTGTAATTATTTTGGAAACACTTTTCCTACTAAATTTTTTGGCGTACTAATGCATTTTTGTCATTTTCGTCTTTTAAATACATCTAAATATTTATAATGAATATATATTTTTACAGAAAATTGCATAACTTAATAACTTATTTTAATCGTGGAGTACCTGGTCTCCGGATCATGAAATATACGAAGAAAAGAAAAGAGGTCAATTTAAAAAGTTATTATCTTGAAGTTTGCCACCACCATCCATAAGTAGGCATACCTGCTAATTTACATTGGCTTTGATTAAATTAGCTAAGTCTGCGACTGTGCTAAAATAAATTCTTCGCCATTCCGATTTCTGCTGATGGGTCCATGAAAGAGGATTGTTTTTTTACAAAGATATTAAGGAGCTGAAAGTCTCGACCCAAATTTGAATTAAACGGGTAAACATATTTAGAGGTGGAAATCCTCTATGGAACATTTAACGATAAAATAATATTTGATAATGTCAATGACAGGAGAATGAATGTGAATTAATTATTTGTCAATGCTCTTGAGTTTGAAGCCTGCAATATCTATTTAACTATAAAATGTGCCCAAACAACTTGGTTCAATCTAAAAGGTTCAACTTAACAAGCCTATGTAAAAAGGAGAAAATGGTAAATATTATACCATTTTATTTATAGTAAATATACTGGCCAATAAATTGCGAGGGCTTGAAGAGACTAAAATGCTTTATTAGATATGAAGCAATTATTGTAAAATTGAAAATAAAAATTTGAAAAGAGGGAAATTATATAAAATGTAAAAATTACTATACATCTTAATATTGTCACTAAAGTTTATGGAGAAAAATTATCAAAACAGTATCAATAAATCTTCCAACTGCAGGATGCATTAATAATATGTTATAATTAACGTTTAAAACAACTTTTATATACTTTACTTTAAAGAATCTAGTTAAACGATAGAGAATTTACTTATTTTTCCAGTGCCTTTAATTTTATGATTTAAGGTTCAAAAATCTAGAAAAGTTTTAGAACTTAGAAGTTTTTAATAACTTTTTGTCATTCTTGGATTCTCAAAAATGATTGTTTAAAAAAGTTTATCACGAAATTATTAATGTCGTGATTATTTATCTTGTTATATAATTGCAAATCAGGCCCGATTCTAGCTTTTCCATTTTAGGGGGGCAAAAAAAACTCGTGAGGGGCAGAAAAAAATTTTTTGCCGCCTTCGGCGGCAAAAAATATACATGTACAACAATAGAATCCATGTTCAAAATTTTTTAACAAATTAATAGTAATTTATTTATTCTTAATTAAAAAAATGACTTTATAAATTGAATATGTGAATTAAAATTAATTGTTTTCACTAAAATCAACTGCTTAAAAAGATATGAGATATGAATTAATTGTAAGTATAATTTTATCATTTGGCATCAATGCGCATGAAAATTAAAAATATGATATATATGAATTATAATTAAAAAACTTTGGATTTTAGAAAATGAAAAGTGAAATATGATTGATTATCATGAAAACAAAATGTATAAGTATGCTAATTTGGAAGAATATATATGAAAAAACACTTGTTATATATAACTAATTATTACTATTAGGGTAAAAAATTAAATAAAACATGGGCATAAACGCTAAATACGCATAAAAAAAGTTTGCAACCATGTTAACCCATTAGTGCCGGATGTTCCACTTTTGGAACATCAACTTTGAGGGGTCATAACTTTGGTTTGGAATAAGATTATAAAATAAATTTAATATCAGTGTAAAGATCAAGTCCTTAATTATATAGAGAGATAATTAAATTTAAAAAAAAAATGTTTTTTAATGAGCTAAAATGCGGTTTAAAAAGTGCAAAAAAATGGAAGATTTTTTTTCACTTTTTAATGGCCCATAAATAGGGCTATATGATAATTATTTAAAGATTAAACAGTTGGGGTTTCTAAAGGATCATAAGTGTTATATTATGTATAAATTTAAATAACTTTGGCCTAACCTATCAAAAAATATTAAAGTTTGAAAATTTTTGTTCCATTTTTGGAACATCCGGCACATCCGATATCTGATTTTTTAGAAATGTTAAAAATAGATTTTTTCTAAGAAAAACGACTTAAATTTTACTCAGCATAAAAGCTTAATTCTTTTTCACAACTTTTTTTTAAAAATAGTTCCAGCTGTTCTTATTTCTTATTATGCCCGTTTTCCAAAATCTTATCAACGCTCTTGATTTTGCTCATGCCAATTCGGGAAACGAAGAAATAACCGTGATTCCTCCAGACAATTTTGGGGATGTGACGGACGAAGAACAAAGTGATGATGATTTGGTCGTGAATGTCAAAACTGATGTTGCTGGAACATCAATGAAAAAAATCTTTTAAAGTTACCGCGAGGTAGCTTTGATTATTATGGAGATGGCAAAGTTATTCTTTGCCAATGGATGGATAATCGAGTTGTCATAATCGGCAGTAATTGGGAGGATGTCCATCCCGTTTCTATTGTTAAACGATGGAACTCTAAAAAGAAAAGTTTTGTGAAAATAAATCAACCTAAACCAATTAGTTCTTATAATAGTCATATGGGGGGAGTGGACTTATTAGATCGATTTCAAAGCGATTACCGTCCTCAACTACGTTCAAAAAAATGGTGGTGGTGCATTTTTTCCAACTTCTTAAACATGGCAGACGTCGCTGCGTGGCGCTTTCACATTCATTGCGGCGGAAAAAAGATCATTTAGAATTCAGACGCGATTTAGTTAGAGAAATGGCATTACATACACAAAATCGCCCCTTTCGTATAATTTCTGGGAGACCTCACGCATCATTGAAAACTCTGGATTTAACCCATATCCTCAATAAAGCTGCTAAACAAGGCCGGTGCAAGCTCTGTAAGAAGAACACGCTTCTAGAATGCCAGAAATGTGAAGTTTTACTCCACAGAAAATGTTTCGCCGATTTCCATAAAAAAGGACTATAGATGTGCCGGATGTTCCATTTTTGGAACAACGCATAACTGACCGCAAATAATTTTATACAATTTTTTTATAATGGATTGTTTATATATGATGTCTAACAATAAATATTATCGCAAAATTAATTTGATTTTCAAAAATTTTTGTGCCTCCGGCACTAATGGGTTAAAATAGTAAGCAATAATTAGAGCAGTGTATTGTATTGATCAAACTGTTTTATCTTAGAGGATTTTAATTAAATTACAATATTTATAAAAATTCAACGCCCCTAGTTAAAGATTTTTCGCGTTCTAAAAAAAACCAAATCACCTTTAAGCAAGTCACTATTTGTCAGCCGTCTATCCTTCTTAAAGAAGAAAATGTGGCCTCACAAATCGACGTTGAAGAGCCAATTAACTAACTTATAGGAAAAATGTTAATTAGATTATAAAACGCATCATCGTAATCATATAAAAATTTAACAAAATCAATAGTAACACATTCTTTGTAATTATTAAGTTTTTTATTAAAAAAAAATTTGTTCGTTAATAAATTTTTATCAATATTACTTATTTTTAAAAGAGGCTCTAATTTATTTATATCTAAATATAGGGGAATCAAATTTATAAAGGGAATCTAAAGATTTTAAAACTATTATCGGTAAAAAATCTATTATCAAAAATAAATAAATCAATAATATTAAAAAAAATACTTTTTGCTTCATCATTAATATTTAAAATATTTTCAAACTTATGAGTAGAAAATAAATAAAAATCAGAAAAATCTTTAGGTTTAGTTTTTCTTTTATCCATAGATAAATTATTGTCATTTAAAAAAATATTAATATCAAAACAATTTTTGAATAAATCTTCAAATGTATTTTAATTTCTTAATTGTTTGATTTCTAACAAACAATGGTGTATTAAATCAGAAGTTTTAGAAACATTCGTTCTGCATTGAAATTGATCTATAATTATTTTTAATAAATAAATTAATTTTTCTATTACAAAAAAATAAATAGATGATTATAAATATGGTCAAAACCCCGATTCGGTTATGTGACCTGAAGATATAAAAGCTTTTTTTTTTAATTTTTAAAAAAGTATTAAATATTTTTGTGCAATTTTAAAAAAAAACAATGGGCAGGAAGTGACACCACCATCAATGGGGCAACAGCCGGTATGGTCCCGCATTCACTAACTACCTTGAATGCATCATGTGGCAAAAATTTATGAAGGGAAGAAAAATTATTAAAAAAATCTTTCCCTTCACTTAAAATAAGACAATCTTTTACAACAAGATGCAATCGGTGGTTAAAGCAGTGAATATAGACATGGTGTCCAGCTATTTTGCTTTGAAATACTTGAACACCATTTTTTTCCCGGGCATTACGTTCGCCCCATCGTAGCATTGTGCGATCAGGTCCTTTGGTTATAGATTATATTCTCACAAAAGATTGTTGTTAACTGAGAAAATTTCTTAGGCATCAGATTTATGAATTGGTTTCACAAATATAAAGCTTTCTGTAAAATCAAATTTTTCTATATATTTCTGTTAGTTTGATCTCTCTTGCGGATGAGAAGTATTAATGAATAAAAACAATTAAAAAAAAGTAAATATTTTTATGATAATATTTTTTAGATATTTTTGACGGAGCAAATTTAATTATATTTTGTGGAAGAAAATTACTATGTATTGGGGGGGGGGGGGCAAATTCAATTTGGGGGGGGGCAAATTCAATTATTTGGGGGGGGGGGGGCAATCAAAAACTTTTGGGGGGGGGGGGGGGCACTGCCTTTTAAAAGGGGTCTAGAATCTTGCCTGTTGCGAATAGATATACTAGAGTGGGAGGGAGGGAATAAATTCCTATTTTTGTTCTTAAATATTTGAAAGTAATATGTTAATTATTATAAATGCAAAGTTACTAATTTTATAAAACAGGAAAATTAAAAAAATAATAATTTGTACAAAATCTTGCGTAATTAATGAATGTCTTTTAAATCCATATATTTTAAAACTTTTGTTCACCAATAATTTTTCTAAAAAAAAGCCCTTCCCCAAAAATTAAGAAACATCATGACACAGAAATAATTGGTGCTATATTTTAATTCCATATTCGTCGCCGAAAAAGAATCGATGCGAAAAAATGATATAAAATATGCCCATGTATGCCGAATTTGCAAAAAAACTATTTGTCCAGAGCATTTGGTAAAAACCTGTAATTCTTTTAACATATAAATTTAGTTCAAGAAATTTTTTATTAAATAAAATTCAATCCGGTTTGTTTTTATATATTTTATTGATTTATGTATAAATAAACAAATAAATTGATTTTTGAAATAATTTGTGTATATCTGAAGTCTCTGAGAAGTTTTTACTGAAGTTACCCAAAAATGGCAGTATTTTGGTTTAAAGATTCTATTAAAATTTTAATTATATTTTTAAAATTTGTAAAATCATAAATATTCATAAAAATATTATAAAGTTTGAAAAAAAATTAGGCATCAAACTTAAATAGTTTTTATTTTACAAACGTTTTAATTTGGGGTCATAATGACCCCACATTGGTAATGGTGTTACTAATATTGCACGTTGGTAATGGCGGGTTAGATGAATATTTGCCATTAATGATATAGATAGTCCAGTTCGTTGTCTACTATTGAGCAATTGCTTTTATTTAATTGTAAAGATCTATGACTTTTGTTTTTTTTTCTTTTAGAAATATTAACAGTTTTAGAATTTACGATTTTTACTCTATTTATTTTAAATATTTCTACATTGTTTACGTTAAAATATATCCATTAATTAAAAATATTATTTCAAACACTTATTTAACCAAGTAGCCGCGTTAATTTACAGGCAAATTTGAATTAAAAGATATTAAAATTGGCTTCAATCAAAGCATGTTCTTCAAACAAATAACATGTTTCCTCCTTTAAATATAATTTTATAAAACAATATTTAAATTATTTAACTTAGATTAAACGTTTTATTGTAAAAAAAATCTATTACGTGTGTAGGGAGGTGAGAAATCTGGTTGATATGGCTCATCGGTTACATTTAATCCATAGGTCAGTATTTCGTCATCACCCAGAGGTTGTTTTTCAATGAATACATATGGCTAAAAATGTAGTGAGAGTATTGAATAAAGATTAGGTAACAATTACGCGAAATGTAAAAACGTGGAATAGGTAACTAGCCTTTGTGAATTTTATTTTAAATTAACATAAGATGTAAAATCTTATTTAAATGTGGTCAATTCCCAAATCATCGACAAACTTTTTCGTTTCTGACAGACTCGTGGCCGTTATCAAAAACTGGGTCATAGACTAAATCTGGGGTCCGAAGGGGAAAGTTATTAAGATATTCCATTGAGGTAATCCGGGGGCCAAAGGAGAGGATTATAATTAATAGGTCGACGAGGTGCGTTATGATAAAAATTAATACTTGTAGACCTTTATATTTATTTCAAACATTTAATTATTATGCTTTTATATTTACTTCAAACCATTTATTAATTTTTGCATCAAAACTTCGAATTCTTGTTTAGATTACTCCCGGCACTCAGCTAACGCAAAACAAAATCCTCTTAATTACAAAAAAAACTACCACTAAAAACTAATTGAAATAATAATTTCTTTTATCCCCTTAGGCTTCTCGTGTGCGTTGGCACGCGCAAGACAGTTTTAAGTTTTAGATTTGGCTTAAAAGGTACACTGGTAGGGTCCTTGGGTAAAAAACCCTAATTTCTTTTTAATCAAAAGTGATTTTGGTTCAAAAGATGACTTTTTTTGCACAGATTTCTGAGGCAGCTTTGTGTGCATATATCATTATAATCATAGTTTTTTTTACTTTGAATATCATAATGTGGGCTACTAAATCATATTTTAAAAAATTTTTTTAGTGCAAAGTTATCTCAAAATTTTTTTTTGCAAAAAATAAAAAATACTTTCGCACTGCATTTCTCAATCAAAAAACACTTCCGACCAATAAACTTTTTTTTAAATTGTGGATTTAAAATTCAGGAATAAAATTATATTTAAATTCAGAAATCTATGATTAGATTTTATGTAAAAAGCTCATCTAAAAATTATCTCAATCTCTAGCAATTTATTTTCAATAAGTTAAAAAACGGATTTCATTATAAATAATACTAATTTAATACAAAAATTATTGAAAATTTTAAGTGCTTTGCATAATGAATAAATAACATAAATTTAAATATATTGTTAAAAATCTGCCCCCCCCCCCCTCCCCCATTAATATTATAACAAAAAAGCTCAATTTGTTGCCATAATTGATTTTTTTAGTCCGCCCATTGCATAGCCTTAATAAAATGCATCTTGCATTATTTTTAAGTGGCACTTATACATAAATAAAATGATTTTTATAAAAAAATAAAACTAAATATATGAGCGAATAAAGAAACTTCAAAAAAGAGTCATGTATTTTCATTCTTTTTAATATGTTGTTTGTTAATATATCAAATGTTGAGCTTATCTAAATGAATAAATTACTTAGGGCCTCAAAAAAATTTAAATTTTAAAAGACGTTATGGCAGTCGGCTATGTTACTATTTGATGAAAAATATTTATAGATTATGATTAAATTGTTTTTTGCCAATGTGAAATATGGCAAAATTTATCTTATTTTTTGACTTAGAATATATTAAGTAAAGGCAATGTTAAAAACATTCATTTAAAAAAACTGGTATATACTAATTGGAAACATATTACATTTTAATATTTGGAATGTAAATTGCCATATTATAATTATTTTTCGATTTATTAATAAATATTTTATATTGCAGCATTTATACATATTTGTGTTCATGGAAAACTGTGGCCAAAACTGACGCTACTGAATGGCGAAGATAATTTTTTTTTCATATATATTAAAAATTTATATTTTCCATTCTGTTTTTAGGAAATTTTAGTTCTTAAGCTTTTCAATATTCAAGCTTTTAATCAATTTTTTAAGTTTTAAAATCACATCTAATCAGAAATTTTACAAATAAAATCGATTATAAAAATTTTGCTTTAGAATTAATAACAAAACATCTCAATAACCTTTTTTAAATTACACTGGACAACAAAAAAAACCTACATCCACAATTTTTTGAGGGTTTTGTAGAGAATTTTCTTGCGATAACGATCCCGGGTTTAGTTTTTTTTCTAAGGCCTCCAAATTTTATTAAACCGCGTCCAAAGTTCAGAAAAAAATTTAAAAATTTTTTTTTACTATTAATTCTACAAAAAATCTATTGGCATATTCAGATTCCTTATAAAAAAACATATCTAAAAAAGGATATTACATAAATTTTTAGCAATTTACTTTCAAGTTATTTAGGATCAAAAAACGGAGTTTATGACAAAAACCACTAATTTTACAAAAATGTAAAAATAAAAAAAAATTAAATATTAAAAAAAAATTAAATATTAAAAAAAAATTTAAACCCCTTACGTTAATAATGAATGTTTTCGTTATCTAAATATATTTTTAAACTTTTGTTACTACCCATAGGTTTTACGATATAGAAGCCCAAAATACCCCCAAAATTGAAAAATCTCAACTTTGACACCAAATAACTAAAAATCTGAGGCCTTGGCTAAAATTCTGATTTCATATTCGTGATCAGCGCCAAAAACTTGACCAAAACCATAGTTGCCATAAATGTAGCTTAGGGTCGCCCTAAATTTGTTGTCCAGTGTTATTATATTAATATATGGTCAATTCCACCTCAATCCAACAAGTCCAGGAAGGGTACCTCTTTTGATTTGGCTGAAATTTTGCATGGAGGTAGTATCTAATAGTATCTTATAATCTGGAAATTTTTTTTGATCGGAAGTGATTTTGAGATAGGGGCAAAAGAAAAAAAAATTGCAAGGTGAATTTTCACATTTGATGCAACTTTGAGAGATTGTAAGTCAAAAAGTATTATAGCTAGAGACCTAATTTTTTTTTTATTTTGAAGAGGACAATAAGGGCTATCTTGCATGTGTTTAATATTTTATAAAAAAAAATTTTAAAATTTTATGAATAGTATTCAGTTTAAAAAAACTAAAAAAACATTTTTTTAAATTTCTTAAAAAATTGCTAAAATATACTTCTTAATATTCTTTATAAATACTCGAACTCAAAAGTCTGGGACCGACATAACTTTTTTTTAAAAATTCAAAAAAATAATTTTTTTTTTGATTTTCAGACAAAAATTTGCTCCCTGCACAATATTAAAATATTGTGTCAAATTTAATTATATATAAGAAGCTAGACATAGGGGCAATTATGTTAGGCTATAACAGTTTTATTTATTTGATCATACTATTGTTAATTTTGGAAAGAAAAAGGGAACTTCAGATCAAAAAAATTGGTAATTTTCAGTATTTTACTCTTATCTTCAAAGCCGACTTTCTGGGTCACTACCAAACCAATTTGAAAATTTACAACTGCATTTTATACATAAAACATCGCTAAATAACATAAATTTCCCCCAACATTTTACTACCTATAGCTTTTTATGAAATAAAAACAAAAGTTTGCCAAGTTTTTTGAAATTTTAAGGTGCAAAAAATAAAAAGTTAAACTTTGTATGCTTATATTTGTTAACTTTTACTAGTCCTTTTTAGTTTGATGAACAATATTAGAATTTGTACATAATATTCAATATTTATCCTCGGCAAAATTCAAAAAATTTGATAAATTTATTGTATAAAAAAATTTTGGGAGGATTTTAGAAAAAATAATAAGGTTAGAAAATTTATTTTTTCCTTTGTTCAATAGTTTTTAAATAAACCAGCCTCAACAACGTTAAAACTGATATAAAAAGTAAAATAGAATATATTTGGTCTATTTAGAATATTATGATTCAACAAATGTCCTTTTTTTATGATTATTAACAAACTTAAAATAAACGTAAAAGGTCAATTATTTTATGAAATATAGTGATATGGTTTTTTAATATTATAAATACATAAAAGAAGTCAGTTTTAGGGTTAAACAACTTCAAATGATCCTAACGGGCAGAATCAGCTTCAATGATGAATTTTAAGACTAAATATTAGACCCAATTTAATATAAATAAATTATAGACATTCAGTTTTTTTACTAATTTTTACAAATGCCAAATATGTTTTTGAAAAGCTATTTAGAACAAGGCATACAATATATATCTAACCAACCTTAATTAAGTTTAAAAACCAACAATTTTAGTTCCATTTACATCTTAGTTTTATAAACGCACTAGACCTATTAAAGAAAGAGGAAATATCACTGTTACTTGATTCTATAGGCATATGGATTTGGGCATTGACCTAAAGTTTTTTATAACTAAATGCGTTCCTAACGAGTTTTAACACAAGAATATGTTTTAATAAATACAATAAAATATAAATTTAATTAAAATAATGGAAAGATTCTATAATCTCATTTTTTTGTAATTTACCTATCTCGTAACACTTAAACAGGCAAATTATGACTGATTATATAGGTTTTAATCATGCAAAAATAACAAAAAAATAAGCTTGTACAGACGAATCAATCTGCGTTAGTTTTTTGACACCTGAATATTTGCTGATTTTTGGCAAATTTAGGTATTTTTATTGTGAAGCGTCAAAATCGGATGAAAAAAGGTGGGTCTATTATATGTTATTAAGCGATATTTTATCTCTAAAATAAATGTTAAAAATTAAAAAAAGGTTTGCTGGTTAACCAGAAAGTCGGTTTTAAAAACAGGCAAAATTTTCACTTATATCGGTTTTAAGATTTACTTTTTCATTGTAAATTTAATAATAGTAGTTTTAAACAAAATATTATGGTCTAACATAATTGCCCATATGTCCTGCTTTTTGAATACAGTCAAATTTGGCACATTTGCATATTCTAATATAGTGCAAAGGGCATAATTGTGTCCCAAAATTAGTGCTAAAAATTAATTTTTTTAAATTTTGTAAAAAGTCATGCCGGTCTCAAACTTTTTAAATCATATATTTATTAAAATTATTAAGGGACATATTATATAAATTTTTCAGAAAATTCAACGATACGTTTTTTGAGCTATTTGTGTCTAAACTTGACTTTAATTTTTTGGTAACTTAAAAAAAATTTTTCTAAATATTTTCTGCATCTAAGGTAGCCCTTATTACGATCTTCAAAATAAAAAAAAATTATGACTCTAGCTATAATACATTTGATGATACATGCGAGCAAAGTTGCCTCAAATTTTTTTTTGCAAAAAAATGGAAAATATTTTTGCTCATACGGTCAAAAATCACTTTCGGTCAAAAAAAAATTTAGGTTTTTATTAGCACCCAAGAACCCTACCAATGTACCAATTTTCAGCCAAAACCGAGACTTCAAGAGAAAAAGTTTGTCGATTTGGGGTGGAATTGACCATATATATGTATAGCGTCCAAAGGCTATATTTGGCCGGCCGGATGTTCTTTGGTCTTGACAGTAATGAATATATGCGGCAGAAAACTATTGAACTTATAGTTAGCATTCAAAACTCATTTCCGCCAAGAATATTATTTGAGCTTGACCTAAAACACTAACTCCTATATTCCGCTAAGAAATTTTGCTTAATAACCATCCAAGCTGTTGACCGATAACATTGATTTATATAATTATATTACGCTAACATATAAATCCTATTAATCAAAACTTTTTAATAAAAAATAAATGAATATAGTTTTTACAGACAAAAACTTTTAATGTAAATTTTTCTCAAAAAAGGTTAAAATTTAAAATAAAATAAAATGCTACACGGTTTACATATACTACTTTTAAAAACAACCGAATTTTCCTTAGTCATACCGGTATGATTTTTTAAAGAAAAATAAGCCACTATAGGTGAGGTCAACAATTTTAATAACAAAATAATAAAAAAAAGCTTTAGTTAATTTTTAAGCTTTGAACAAAATTAATATAGGCATTTACCAATGGGTCACAAAAATCTTTTTTGCTATAGCCCAAATCATTATGCCAACTGAAAGGAAAAAGTTGCCAATGTGGAATATTTATAAAAATGAATATGTTTATAAAACACCTAAACAACATGCAAAAAAGAAATATTTCTTTTTTATTGAATGCCAAGTAGTTTTATTTGAATACCCTAAGTACCCTGGCCAAAAAAGACAAGCCAAAAAAAATTTATAAATAAATAATTAATGTAATACGCAAAGTTGGTCGAATTTTTTGACCATAGGACCGCAACAATTTCAGCCCGTAATGCATAAAAGGATTTAAAAATTTTTATGTAGAGCATATGGTAATTAAGTATCCGAAATTCATATTCAAATTCTAAAACATTAAAAGTCATAACTCAAACTAAATTGTTACCTTAGGAATTACACCTTTCAAAAACCTAACATAAATGTTGGTCTTGGATTTTTTGGATAAGCCCTTGAAGCCTAATTTTATTTTAATTTTTTTTTAATTTATAATTGACACGATTAATTACCTGAGTTTTATCTTAAACTATTATTAGAAGTTAAAAAATCTATAAAAATACATAAAACGGAAAAGGTTCAAGTAAATTTTAAAAAAAAATAGTCACAAAAAATTGAAGAAAAATTCTTAATAACGTATCGCAGACGAATAGGAGTTTTGAACGCTCATTATAGGTTCAAATGTGGCATATAGGCTTTGGTCGTTGACAACACAGACGTTTAAAATTATAAAAAAATTTAACTTACTTTTTTTATCTAGGCCCTGGTTTTAATTTGACATGTATTGTTAAATCTCCAATTTACTTTAAAACTGTCCCAGTACTAATATTCTTTTGCAAGTGATTTATATCAAACTTAGTTAGTTACAAGTCAAAACTAATTTTATATATAATGATTTGTACCACACTCTAATTCGCTTTGGTTTAATACTGTGTTCTTTATCATTAGCCTCCATAATAATTTTTACTAGCCTTCTACTCCTCATATATTTCCTCACCTCATACTTGCGTGAATCATTTATTTTTTTGCCTTTAATAAAATTCACACAAGGAATCGATTTTGTATTATTTTTGCTTACACAATAATAATTACAAATTTCATTCAATAAAACTTTTGATTTAAGAAATTGGCGCTCTCACAGCGAAAAAATAGTTATGATTTGATGGGACCAAATAGCGTGCAATATGAACGATATTGGTGGTAATGTATCCATTCATTTTTGTCTTTAATAAAATTCACACAAGAAATCGGTTTAGTATTAATTTTGCCTACACATTAATTATTACAAATTTAATTCAATAAAACTTTTGATGAAAGAAACCTAAAAGTGAAAATAAAAAATGGTTTTTTTTTGTAATTTTACGACTTAAAATTGATTAAATTTTATAAATATATTACCTTACTAAAATTTCCGTTTCCCAATCTATGTAATAGAGTATCGTTAGAGTATGCCTCACTTGAGTTGTCATTAATCCAATTGAGACTCGATTTAGTCGTATAAATCGTAATTCCTTGACTCTCCATAATTATGTATCGTATGTCGACATCAATCTCTAAAAATTGGTAAAACAAACTATAACTTATTTTATTTTTACCTGCATATGCATATAATCACATTTTATTGATTTATAATAATTTTTTAAATTATCTAGTCGCTGATTTATAGTAAATTCTCTTATTTGATGAAAAGAACCAAGTTTAAATAAACGAGATGCTGCCTTATGTATTTTGGGTTAAAAAAAAATTCTGCCAACAAAAACTTAGAAACCTGATTTATTTGTGAAGGTGATTCCATAATTTATCTTAGTTTTTTTTTTGAGCAGAAAGATGAAAATTAATTTATAAGAAGAATGTAAAATTTGTAATTTATTTACAAATTTGACATATCAATGTATTTTTAATTATAAGAGCTGGTAAAATAATAATTATTTAATTAAAAAAAACTACTAAACTTTTAATGCAAAACTCACAAAAGAAACATAAATTGTCGTGATTTGATCAAGAAAAAAGAAAATGTATATTTTATTTGCCAATAAAAAATAAAAAAAGATATAATAAAAGGATTATTAATTTTTATTAATTCTTGTATCTGAGTATTTTTGATTAATTACGCTGGACAACAAAATTTGGACGACCTCAAGCATGATTTATGGCAACCATTGGTTTTGGTCAAGATTTTAGTGCTGGTTACAAATATGAAATCAGAATTTTTTTAAATGTCTCAGAATTTTTGTTATTTAGGATCAAAAAAGCCATTTTGGTTAATTTAGGAGTATTTTGAGCTTTAATATCTTGAGAACAAAAAAAGCAAAAAAAAATTAAAAAAGTGTTTAAAAAGACAAAATCTTTGTTAACAACTCAAGGTAATTTAATTTTTTATTAAATTAATATTTTTTTTTATTTTTTTGAATTTACTTATTTTTTTCACACACCTATCTTCAGACCCAAATTTTTCGTAAGCCAGACTATAGATTATTAATATAAGTAACTTTTCACCAGATTTTAACAAGGAAAACAAATATCAACTTAGTTTAAACTTAAATAATTTAGTTTTTTACAGGTGAAGAGATATAATAACTAAGCACCTAAAATATTCAATACAAACATAACATTACTCACAATTTATTTAATTAAGACATGTAAAACATTATTGTACTTTTAGGATTTATAAGTAATTATATTATAGAACATAAAAATGAAAAAGTTTGAATATACGCACTTATAGCCCGTCATTTATTAACAAAACAAGTCATAACGTAGTGTTTTTTTAAAAGAAGCTAAACTACAATTAGTTGTTGCTACCGCCTTTGGGTCGATCCATATCAAAAAATGGCCTTTTTTGACCAAATTGACAGATTTTGCAACACCGAGAATACCCTTAAAAAAATGTTTTTTTTTTCATATAACCACCCCTTGTAACTTATATTTCTCACCTCAAATAATGAGAATTTTTATTATATTTAGCTCTAATCAGCATAAATACGGGAAAATGACAAAGTGTGTAAAAGAATCAATGAAAATAGAAGCGTAAGGAGCAGATAAGGGGCAGAGGGTGAGTAATTTGAGTGTAAAAGTTCAATGAACTTATAAATAGCATTTAATATAAAGGTTTTCAGATTCAAATAACTAGAGTTCTAATAAAGCAAATTAATTAATTTTTCATAATCAAATGCGTGAGACTATACTCTTTCCAACGGCACCAATTTTTTTTTCAATTTTAATTAAAGTTCAAAAATCACTTTTTTAAAACTTGGACAATTTAAAAAAATTTGGAGGCATTAGGAAAAAAACTAAAATCGCCATAATGATCTCCAAACAAAGACCTGTAAATATCGTTTATGTAGTTTTTTTCTGTTGTCCAGTGTTATCATTATTATAAAATTACATTAAATTAATAAAATATAGTTTTAAATAAAATAAAATGCTTTTTATTATAAATAATTTAACTATATCAAGAAAATATTCGTTGTTACACGTTTATTCTAGCATTGGTTTTTATAATCAAATGAGTACAATACACGCCATAATATTCAAAGCATTTAGGATTTCTATAATATTCGAAGTATTTAGGGGATAAATTACTACTAATTTTATGTTGAAAATTATGAAACGGCTTCGATATATAAATTGCCTTAGACTATCCCTCAGGCAAGATTCTAAACCCCTTTTAAGGGGTCAGTGCCCCCTACCCCAAAAGTTTTTGATTGCCCCCCCCCCCCAAAAAAAAAAAATTTAATTTGCCCCCCCCCCCCCCCCCCCCCCAAATTGAATTTGCCCTCCCCCCCCAAATAAAATACATTGTAATTTTATTTTTTCCATATAATATAATTAAAATAAATATTATCCTAAAAATATTTACTTTTTTTTAAAGTGTTTTTATTCATTAATACTCCTCATCCGCAAGAGAGATCAAACTAACAGAAATATTTAGAAAAATTTGATTTTACAGAAAGCTTTATATTTGTGAAACTGATGCCTAAGAAATTTTCTTAGTTAACAGCAATCTTTTGTTAGAATATAATCTAGAACCAAAGAACCTGATCGCACAATGCTACGATGGGGCGAACGTAATGCCCGGGAAAAAAATGGTGTTCAAGTATTTCTAAGCAAAATAGCTGGACACCATGTCCCGTATATTCACTGCTTTAACCACCGATTGCATCTTGTTGTAAAAGATTGTCCTATTTTAAGTGAAGGGAAAGATTATTTTGATACCCTTCATAAATTTTTTCGAAATGATGCAATCAAGTTAGTTAGTCAATGCGGGACCATACCACAGCTGTTGCCCCATTGGTGGTGTGGTCACTACCTGCCCATTGTTTTTTTTAAATTACAAAGATATATTTAACCTTTAAAAATTAAAGATAAAAAAACTTTTTTTCAGGTCAAAGGGCCGAATTGGGGTTTTTTGACCATATTTATAATCATCTATTTATTTTTTTGTATTTAATTGAAAAATTATTTTGTTTATTAAAAATAATTATAGATCAATTTCAATGCAGAACAATTTATATTTCTAAAACTTCTGATTTAATACACCATTGTTTGTTAGAAATTAAACAATTAAGAAATAAAAATACATTTGAAGATTTATTCAAAAATTGTTTTGATATTAATATTTTTTTAAATGACAATAATTTATCTATGGATAAAAGAAAAACTAAATCTAAAGATTTTCCTGATTATTTATTTTCTACTAGTTTGAAAATATTTAAAATATTAATGATGAAAAAAGTATTTATTTTAATATTATTGATTTATTTATATTTTGATAATAGATTTTTTACCGATAATAGTTATTTAAAATCTTTAGATTCCCTTTATAAATTTGATTAACCTTTATTTTAGATATAAATAAATAGGAGCCTCTTTTAAAAATAAGTAATGTTGATAAAAATTCATTATCTAAAAAAATGACGCAGTTAAAATTTTTTTTAAAAGAAACTTAATAATTACAAAGAATGTGTTACTATTGATTTTGTTAAACTTTTACATGATTACAATGATGCGCTTTGTAATCTATTTAACATTTTTCCTATAAGTTTGTTAATTGGCTCTTCAGCGTCGAGTTGTGAGGCCACATTTTCTACTATAAGAAGGATAATAACGGCTGACAAGTAGTGACCTACTTAAAGGTGATTTGGTTCTTTTAGAACACGAAAAATTATTAACTAGGGGCGTTGAATTTTGATGAATATTGTAATATAATTAAAATCTTCTAAGATAAAATAGTTTGATCAACAATGCTCATAATCAGCTAATTATTGCTTACTGTTTTAACATGGTTGCATGTTTATGTTTTATTTAATTTTTTACCTTAATATTAATAATTAGTTATATATAACCAGTGTTTTTTCATATTCTTCCAAATTAGCATACTTATACAATTTGTTTTCATGATAATAAATCTTATTTTACTATTCATTTTCTAAAATCCAACGTTTTATGTAATTCATTTTTATCATTCATAAATATCATATTTTTAATTTTCATGCGCAATGATACCAAATGATAAAATTATATTTAAAATTAATTTCCAAATCTCATATCTTTAAGCAATTAATTTTTGTGAAAACAATTAATTTTGATTCAAATATTCCATTTTAAAACTCATTTTTTTAATTTAAGAATATAATAAATTACTATTAATTTGTTAAAAATTTTTGAACATGGATTCTATTGTTGTACATGTTATATTTTTTGCCGTGACCGAAGGTCACGGCTAAGGGTTTTTTTTGCCCCCCTATGGAAAAGCTAGAATCGGGTCTGCTATCCCTGCTTTCCTTTTGCATGAGTAATCACCGATAAATAAATTGCATTTTATTGAAATAAACTATATGATGGCATTATATATTTTGTTTTGCTTTCCAATTTTCTCAGACACGTCTGAGTTTGCAAAATTGAGTATTTGCGACTTAGAAAATACACAAATAAAATTATTTCTTGAATGTTAAAATCCTTCATTTATTATTTTTACCTAATAATTTTTATGTTAACAAAGACATTTAGGTTATAGAGAATGTTTGGTACTCCAACTTAAATACGACACCATAATCGTAATCGAGAAAAATTATTCCTTAATGTTTTAAATTTAACATTTTAGCTGTTTTATTAGGATAAATAACTTAAATATTTTTTTTGATCTTATATTTTGGCAATTATATTAGCTGGCTACGAAGTTTGATTAGCAAAAGGGTTTTAAAAATCTTTTAGGCAGGTCTGGTCTCCAATTATAACTATCGAAAATTTGTCAATTTGTGTCGTTTTGAATGTCGTGCATAGGCTGTGGTATGTGCCGTCACTTTTTATACATAAAATATGTGCATTTTGAACAGCCCTTTGTTAGCTCTTATAATAACTCTCGTTGACAGGGTTTTAGATTTAGGTACAATCTTTATTGTTTGGACGCATCAACTCAGACGTGACACGAGCAACTTTGTAAAAATTTGATTTTTTTTCGTCATATATTTAAACTATTATATGTACAGTTTTTTATGAGATCTATCTTATTACCTCTAGAAATTCATTGAGGAATTTAATATATTTCAAATTATTATTAAACGTTCGATTATAGGGCGAAATATATGTCTTGAAGGTAATTTCTTTTTTAAGAGATATAGTATATTAGCAGGTAAATGACTCTGGGTATATGTACGTTTGTTGTAGAACTTAATATTCCAGAGAATGCGGCATGATTCCGGTATTTTAATATTAGCTTAGAAACACACTTAATTTGATAGAACCCAGGAGTTAACTTCGCACAAGGCAATTTTACCCAAAGATTTTAATCTTCCTCATCCATACCCTCCTTCCTAAAATATACTATTTAAATTTACAATATTTTTTGACTTGATTTTGAAGGCCGAATAATTTTGATACATTTATAAACTTTATATTTTGCTAATAATTCCGAGAATATAAAAATTTTTAGTTTTTCGTGTTTTTTTTACTGAAAAATTAAAAATAAAAATTGATATCAAAAAATATGAATATTAATGCAACTAAAATACATAATTTGGAAAAATGTATTAGATTATAAAGCAAATAAGAACCCGAAGTCGTATGAATATGGTCATCGGCCATGATTAAATAAGCGAATAAGATTGTATACAAAATCGAGGATAGGTATCTAAGCATGTTAAGAAAAAAACCAAATTTTAAATTTTGAGTGAAAAAGGGGAAATAATGATATTTAAGATATGAACTATACGGTTATATTTTTTAGAAAAAGTTCGTATGGTAGCAGATTATAGTAAACAAAAATTTTTTTTTATTGACAAATAAATTTTTAAAATATCTATAATTTTTAGCTAGATGCGTCCAATCACCATAAAATAAAACAGATTAAAGAATAATTTTTCTAATTTATAATACAAATAAATATTTGTGAAAAATTTTAAAATAAATGTTTGCTTAGAGCTTGAATATATTTATTTACAAAATGGAAATTAAAATATAAAATTCGTATTAATTTAGGTGTAAACTTTGATATAGTATTTGGGTAACATTCATGGTCATAATTCATTGTGATAACATATCGCCGCCATTGATAATGTATAAACATTACAAATAAATGAAATGTAAAAAAAAACAAATAATACCAAAAAATACTGAAAGAATTAATTCTTTAAGTATGAAACAATCAAAGTTTTGATCCTTAAAATATTTTTTATAACCCAGTATATCTTGCAGTTTAGGTTTTATGTGTTAGAGCTTGATAAAATTCAATCATTTTTATATATAAAATACCGCATTTTTTGATAAAAAAAATTATTTGTTTCCCTAAAGGTTTTTATAGTCACAAAATTAGTAAATTTTGCTATTTTATATTTCCCTCTGTAAGTGTCACAAAAATAGTTAAAAAAAAACACTAGAGACAGTTCCATGATGTGTATTATTTTATTTTATAATCCGCCAAACATAAATTAATTTTTGCAGGCCTGTAAATTATGAGTAAATAGGTAAACAATATATTTTAAAAAAAAATTAATATTGTTAATCGAAATTATTGATTAATGTGAATTATTAAAATGGTCAAATGATTAGTTAATCGGGATTTCAAATTGATTTTTATTAAACAGATAAAGCTAAACTTAGTCTTTTAAGTATTTTAAACTTCTCAATTATCTAATAAGAGTTGACGATATATAATTAAATATTTTTCATCGCTTTATAACTAATTTTTTTAAACTGTTTTATAAAATTATTGTTAATTATTTCTGCCTGTGTAAATTTAGTTTTAAGAGATCTTTTTAATACAATTATATTATTATTTTGTTACCAAAAATTTATGCTCTGTTTTTATTTTTAAAATAGAGTCCAAAGTTTAAAACAAAATTTTAACAAATGGCCAAAAAATGATCCCAATTATCTGATTTATACATATATGTATAAAGAAGGGCAGAAAAAAATTTAGGCATCCAATTATATTGTCGCTTTTTTCCATTAAGAGCATTTTCCTAATTCTAAATCTTTTTTTTTAATTTTAACACAAAATTCTTTTTTTAACTTTTTCTAACTATATGGAACTTCGGAACTTGACATTATAATTGCATTTGGCTGGCCATTGGTGATCGAATTTTAAAAAGGAGTGCAAAAATTGTATTTATCTAAGTATTTAACTTTCGTTAACACAAATAGAGTCACTATAAAATATAGCGCGTCAACAGATTTCTACACGCTCAAATTTTCTTGTTTTCAGGACATTTTTAAAATTAGGTCTACAAAAATCAATAAATGTTTAGCAAATATAAAACTGCAGAAAAACAATCTACTTGATGGCTTTAAGTATTTTTCCGTTTTTTGAATCATGACATTAGCCCAACTAGCTTACTAGATGACAATAAGACTAAATTTGGCTATATTGATTGATTTATTGACCTCAAGAATATCTAAAGAGATATTTAAAATATATGCATATGGAAATTAATTTATTTAATGTCTGAAATGATGAAAACAAAATATGTAAGTATATTAAGCACTTACATTTTTAATTGGATTATACAAATTTAGGACACGCTTTTTATTCGGTTTGATAAAAAATAATTAACAATCTAATTTGGTTTTTTATTTTAGGCCCGGCCCAATTTACATAAAACTTTAAAATTGGAGCTAAAAGTTTTTGATAAAATATTACACAGGTCAAATAATATAAGAACATATAATACACTCCCATGATGGCCTAGTATCATAAATATTTGTTTGTTTTAGTTTATTCCGCCTTGGCTCTTTAGATTCGTCCATATCGGCAATATGGCCTTTCTAACAGTGCGACCTCGAGAATACTCTAAAAAAGAAAAAAATCAAAAATCATATTAGCTAAAAATTTAACTTATATTTATCATCTTAAATGGAAAATAAAATTTTATAGTATATCAAGCTCTTATGAGCATTTAATTAATACAAAATAATTGGCTTCCAAACTTAAAAAGGACAACATTATCAGTTTTTAAAATATTTTTTAAAGTTTGAATTTAACAGTTTAACTGTTTAGAATGTGCAAAATAAATTTCAATTTATGCCGCTGATTAACTAAGTTTGATTAGAAAAAACGGTAAACGGATTTGAAAGTTCTTAAGACGAGAGATTCGATAGTAACTTATGATTCTCAAAAATTTGTTGACCTGTGTTATTATCAAAAGAAAGTGTAGAAGTAATACCCTTTTTATCATTTTAAATTTTTAATCAAAATATATATGAGAAAATAAAATTTAAAAAATTGGCCATGCTTGGCGGAACCGGCTTATTAATTGGCGCCAGCACAAGGTTGAGGCTTTTGAGTCCCAACTTTGATTTTTAATTAACATTACTTCACTTCGTTTTAAAAGCAGGTTTTTTTTGTAAATCTTAACAAAAATACTCCATAAAGCAGTAAATCCAATGGATAATATTGGCAAACAAATCACAATAATTTCTTCTCATTTTATTATGTTATAAGATATTATTAAAAATTCCTTTTAATCATTGTAAACTCTTGCATTTGTACATCGAAAAAATACACTAGCATTGCGTTATTTTCATTAATAACATTGTACTTACTAAGCTTACTAAAACAGACGTGTCTAATTTCGTTTAAACAGTTTAAAGTATAGAAACGTACGAAAATAGTAAAAATTAACAATCATTTAAGTTCAAACGCTGGTTCACACATCAACCATTATTCAACCGTAAATTTTTATTTATTATAATTTTAACAAAACCAAGGTTTATTTATTTGTTGTTTTGGCTCATACTACTAACATTGAAAATGGTTATACACTTTTTTGCAGATTGTTTGCCTCAAGTTTTTGGTTCCTTGAAGTTTAAAATGCTTATGACTGAGAGAATGTCTGTTATTAAAATTTAAAGATACAGTTGAAGTTGAGGAGGCAGCATAGCACGATAGGTCTCCCGACACCTTGTTTCTTAAAGAAAAACCTATTTAAATTTTTTTAGGATATTTCCGAGGTCGCGATTTGTCAATAAATGCCACTTTTTTGATATATACCTCAGAAAATAAATGAAGCGAAAATACTTTGTAAAACAGAAAATGTATACATATAAACTTATATGCAAGGATTGAAACTAGTTCCAGAACTTGGAACTCGAAGAACTCGTCTTTTTTTTGAAATGGAACTCGGAACTAAGTACCAGGGTACTGGAACTCGTAGAACTCGAGTTCCGCTCGAGTTCCTTCGCGATTTATTTCAAATACCTAAAATTCAAACTTTTTTAATTGAATAAAAACGCATTAAAATTAATATTAAAAAATATATAAAATTTGAATAAAAAAACCTCATCTAATGTTTAAATTATTATTTGATTGCACACAAGCCTTCTAAAATTATATTTGTTAACGTAACATTTTGTTCATACATTCATAAATTTTCCTGCATTTTTAAGTTTTTGAATAAATTCTGGCATACCATGAAATTCAGCGGAATTTATAAATTTTATGAACCTCAACTTGTTAATGACCAATATCAATGTTCTTTGTGCAAGTCGTCAAAAAAAACCTATATAACGGTAATAAATTCTATTTAATATTTTAAGAAATTTACTTCCAACCTTAAAAAACACGTAAAGTGTGTACATAAAGCAGAATATGAAAAGTTTTTAATTGTTACAGAAAGAAAAGAAAAATCCAAAATTACAACTCAAACCAAATTTAAGCAGACAAAAATCTTTAATAACTCCGTGCATCCATGTATGGAAGATTGCGTGGAGTTGGTTACTGTTCATGGCAGACCATTTGAACTATTTTCAGATGATGCCATGATTAGAATCATAAACAAAGCAAGCCCATCAGGAACTAATTTTAAACAGATTAATCCAAGTAATGTTAGAAATGAAGTTAAGGAAAAGGCCAAATATATGCGAACAACTTTAATTGATGATATCAAACATAAAATACTAAGCATAAAATTTGATTTTGCAAGTGTTGCAAACAGATCCTTCTAAGGTAAATTAATTTTCACATTTAACTTTTGTACATTTTAATATAAATATTAAATTATTTTTAAATTTTAAAATTATTTAGTTATACAAACTAAAAATTTAGACAAATTAGCCAAAACCAGTTTATTAAGAATGTATTAATTTAAAAATTCTAAAATATTTATAATTTTGTTTTATTAATTTTTATAAGGCAAGTCAGTTTATTATTTTCTAAAATAACCTAGATATTAACTTTTAAAAATTAAATAAAATCATTTTTATGAACATTGTTTACATTTTTCTCATTTAAGTACAAAACAAGATTAATTAACCAATGCATTTAAAAAGTAGATAAAGTTTAATCAGATAATGAGGAAAAGAGAAAATATGTTTAAAAAGCTTTTAAAAAGTTAAATTTAATTGTGATTTTGGCTACTTAGTGTAAAACTTTTTATTCAATTTTTTTAAATAAATTTACTTTTAGCTATAAATTGCCAATACATCCATATGGATAAAATTCAAGTCCGAGTGCTGGAATGCAAAGAGGTCTATGACCAGCATAATGCAGTTAATATTTCCAAATGGCTTAAAGAAACTGTTTTAAATTATAATATAATGATAACCCAAATATTATCGATAACTTCAGACACAGCCCGTAATATGAAGCTGGAATAAAGAATTTTATGGAGCTTGAAACAAGTGAAGATGACATCTTTGACCCATTAGAAGGAATGTTACAAGATGAAGATGATTTAAATTTTATAGAGGATTCTTACGAGGTTTGTGAAATATATGATTTCAACTCATCAATCATCATTGATCTCAACTGTGCTGCACACGTGGTTCAATTAGCAGTTAATTCATTTCTAGTCAGCACACCTGAAATAATTTTGGCAATTAAGGTAGCAAGACAATTGGCTACTAAGCTTAAAAGGCCTATTTTATCAGCAATGTTAAAATCTCAAAATCTTCCTCAATCAATACTTATGCATCAGGTGAGATGGAATTGGACTTACACCTGCATTGAAAGATTGCTCAAACTACGACCGTTTCTTGATAATAACAAAAATATTTTAAATGAGTTGGAAGTTTCCAATGATATTTGGCATATGTTTCAAAGATTAGTCGAAACACTAGGCCCAGCCGCAATTTTAACGAAACACCTTCAGGCACAAACTTTAGACATCTGCAATTTTTTTACAAAATACTATTTCTGCAAAGCCGTGTTAAAGACCCATTCAACCGACTTTTCTTTATCCCTTTTGCATTTTATTGAACAAAGAGAATCCCAGCTTTTAGATAATGATATAGTCAATTGTGGGCTGTTTTTAGATAAAAGATTCTACTTTAAATTATATAATAATAAATGCGAAAAAGCCAAAAAGTTTCTGAAAATAGTTCAATCAAAAGCCTTATCTCTTCAAAGAAATGATTCAGTAAATCACGAGGAAGAAATTATTTTAGAATCTTCTGGAAATATGTCAGATCAATTTTCATTCTTAGAGGATGTCTTAAGAGACGAAGAAACATTTTATAAACACGATGACTCAACTGCCCCTCTAATATATGAGCAATTAGATATAGAAATTTTAAAATACAATAATTTACCGAGAAGGCGGATGAAAATATTAGAAGCTGGTGGGTAGCTAACAAGGCTGAGTTTCCGCTACTAGGAAACTTAGCTTTAATTGTTGTATCGGTCCCCTTGACCGAGGTGAGTGTTGAAAGATTATTTTCCTATTTAAGCTTTATTTTAGATTCCCAAAGGAATCGACTTAAGGATGATATTTTGAATGATATTCTTTTTGTTGGAATGAATTTTAAGCTTAATAAATAAATGTTTCCATTTTATATAGTTTAATAAATTATATGTGCAATGTCAATAAATTATATGTGCAATATGTAATATATCTTTTTTATCTGTCTAGTAATTGTTTAATTATAAAAATAAAAAATGGAACTCGAGTTCCGATATTTGGGAACTCGTCGGTACTTCCAAGAACTTAGTTCCAGCTCTTTCAAAAATTATCCTTAGAACTCGGAACTTAGTACCAGCTTTTTTCAATGTTCCAATCCTTGCTTATATGGGTATGTAAATAAATTTTAAACCCCAAAATCAATAAAAATTATTAAAAAAATATGTTTAAATAAAAAATTTGGAGATCGTGAATCTAATAATTTTGTTACCGATAAAACTTTTTGTTACATTTTAAAATTGAGTCAAGGTGGGCTTAGTGGTAAATGTTAATATTCTTTTAACAGAAATACAGCTTAAAAACATTAAGTTACTTATGTTATCCATTTAGGTTTGTTTAGTATTCCTCATTTTAAGTTGTACAAATTTTATTTATAAATTATATTAGATTATGAGTTTTTTATATTAAGAAATTTTAAACGTGGAATTACAGCTTTGACAATGTAAATCAAGAAGTTATTGTTATCCATTTAGGTTTGTTTAGTATTCCTTATTTTAGGTTGTACATATGTATTTTATATAAAAATTAAATTGGATTATGAGTTTTTTATATTAATAAATTTCATAAGAGGAATTACAGCTTTGACAATGTAAAATTAAGAATTTACTTGTTTTACTTATTTAAATTTAATTAATTTTCCTTGCTTTGTGTTGTACATATGTACTTTAAAGAAAATTATATTTAATCTCTTATAAATTTTTAATTTCAATAAATTTTTTATGTTATGAATATGAATAAAAAAGTCTATAATTGCAAATGGCAACATTATTAGTTGTGGAAATTTTTTCAACGTCATTTTGTCAATTCCCTATGGATTTTTAACTTTAATAATATAGATTACAAATTATATTTATATCTAATAATTTAATATATATGCCTATAAATTAAATTTTAAGTTCCTCCTAATTAGGTGCAACCAATTGTGTAATGTCAAATTGTATTGTTTTTTGTCAGAGCTAGAATAGCCCATCCTCATATATGAAAGTTTAGGAAAATATTTAGAAATACAAAACTTATGCTAAAATTGTTGTTTTCCAAATATTCTTTTAAGATAAAACCTTAATAGTGTTTTTTATATAAATCCCTTTAGTCTAGCTTTGAGTTTAAGAAAATATATTTTAAAGTTGTATACAAGTATGATTTAGAGGTGAGAGAAAAAAATATCAACAATTTTGTTGCTACTTATCGGGGTAATTAAATGCTATAGGAGGAAAAATATAAAAATATATTTTCACCCATATGTATATAATTAAAAATATTTAACTCAAAAAAATGTAAACTTTTTATAAGAAATACTTTAAATTCTACAAAAGCTTAAAACTACCATAAAAAGTTCAAACCTATCAATAAATTTTGAAAAGCTCAAATTTGTATTTTTTTAATTTTTTTTAAGCATAAAATAGTTAATTTGTTTGGCGCGAATATTAAATTTCTGGGAATCTGCCCCCAACCGAAAAATTTAGACATAATATAATCAATTAAAATTATATTAGCTAGAAAGTTGTCACAATTTCTAAATAAATTTTGCAGAAATGTTTTATTAACTATTATTATCTAATAATGGCCCAATCCAATCTAACTAATAAAAATGCTTAAAACTGAAAAATTTTTTGAATTATTGTCATCGCAAAAATTAAAGTTTCGCGTCTATGGTTATATCTTTAAATTAGAGCAAAAAATTCAAGTTGTGTTTTATAGACTCTTAATATAATAAATAATTTGTATTATTTATTTGCATTAATTGCAAATTATTTAAAACCTCGTAATATATAATTGTTTAAATTCCAATAATTTTAATTTACGCGCCATATGCTTGATTTAAAAATTTGACATAATGTCAATGAAGTTCAACAAATTTTATGTTTGAATTTCAATTTTCTATACAAAGAATACACCGCTATTAGACTAAGTTCATGTATCAAAGGCATCGTCTATGCACCGGCATATAATACAACCTCGGACATCTTTGACATAACCATAAGTGCATCTCAATCCACAATCCCGATCTGGGCACCCTATAATATTAAACAAAAATTCAAAAAAAAAAGAATGTGCCCAAATAAACGTTTGACAGTCAATTTTTTGCATATTTAAGCTAGTTTTATCGAGATATGACACAAATTAAATATTTAAAGATCTGACTAGTTAACTAACTAATAGTTTTTATGCACCATAGGCAGCCTTACCCATAACTCTGAGCTAACCTTAACCTAACTTTAAATTGAAGTAACCCCTAAGTATTAACCTTAGCTTTACACGAATTGGCACTCAATCCTAATTCGCTCTCTTTATATGCATGTATGATTAATAATACAAAATTTAGTATATTATTCGATCTGATAAAACCTTATTCTTAATCAAAAATAAATAAAATTTAACTCTAATTTTGAAATAAACTTAAACATTTCTCGAACTCTACATTAATCTCATAGCCGAATAGATAAATGTAATATCAGTAAAAATGTATAGTATGTGCTTTTTGCAGATTTGCCATTTTAAAGATTTGTGTTTAATAAACTTAAATCAATCTTTAAGTATAAGGATTATTTATTTATATTTTCTACAAATAAATTTCATGACATATGTTTTCGTGTGGGAGTAAATGAGGAAAGCATTTTAACATTTTAACGCATCGTTGTAACTATCGTTCTTGGTCAGTTTTAGATAATGCTTACGAATGTTATATTAAAATTATAGCCAATGCCAACTTATAAATCGGTGTCAAACATGTTATTTTTTATTTTAAGGCATTTTAAACTTCATTTTAAAACCAAAGGGGGAAACAAAATTAAAACATACATGTATTAATAAAACAAAATTACGTAAGACGATAAAATTTTGTAGATTTTTTATGTTATATGTTTTCGAAAAAAAATTTTTTTATCATATAATCATGACGTTTTTTACTGAAAAAAATTTGTAATAAAATTTTGAATTAGATCATATATATGCTATCTTAATATGTCAATATGTATTTTGGAAACTTAAAATTTTAGAAACTTTTAGGATTGTTTTTCTAAATACCTCAATTAAAAAATTGGAGGCATTAAAAACCATAGGATCGTAACCGTAAATTCAAAAATTTAATTATAATATTGCAATCATGTGTTATTAATTTTTAAAAGCAAAAATTTATATATTTAAACATTGCAAGTGAAAATTGGTGCCTTACCGTCAGCATTGTCCGTGTAGGTGTTGGCTATTCTTGCATTTGAGAGGCTCAATAGAGTCCACAAACAAACCATTGCTACGACAATGGGAATATATAATTTCATATTAATAGGCTTCTAATTTAAAAATATTTTGAATAATAAAAAGTTATAAACTCTAGATAAATTAGGATCAATTTTTATTAGGATATCTAATTAATTTATGACAAGAACTCGTCAAATTTGGTCAAATTTATTTATAAGCGGATCTTAATGGAAACACCAAAAAATAAAAAAATAAGCATTTTTAATTTCATAGAAGCTTGCGCGTCATTTTAATTGCATCCTTTTAAATATGACAATGTACAAGCCACTTGGAAATAACAGCCTAGTCTGTCCTGTGTTCAACAAATTTTTAAGAGTAAGTTCAGATCCAGACCTGTCATCTTAAAATTTACAATCCTTTTACCGTTTTTTCTAATCGTGTAAGCCATCCATAAACATTGAAATTTTGTTTTGACAAAATGTTAATCAACAAATAAGATTTAAGAACAAAATTATCAATAATTTTATTTTTATATTTAAAACATCAAATTTTATAAATTTATTTCAAAACATTTTTATATAAATCTTTTGGGCCAAATATATATTATAGCCTATATTTAGATGTTTAAGCTTAATTTATTTAAACATAATATTTCTCATTAACTAAAAACATAAGTTTAAAGTGAATTTGAATCATAAATTTTTTCCCTAGACTCGGGGTCACTGTTAACTTGATCACTGCCATTTTTTGATATGGATGTATACTTATATAATAGCCGATGTCTGAAGAAACTTTAGAAGAAATACACTATATTAAGAGTTTAATGGGAGTCGTTTTCCCTTGATGTCTTAATATTCTTTTATTCATTGATTTTTGTTTACCTGTGAAAAAACTTTTATTCAAAAATTGACATGTTCGTGTAAATGTTTTTGACAGTAATAACGGTGGTTTGATTTGGTAGCGAAAACGTTAAGATTGATACACCAATTAATATAATCTAATATTCCTTTAGTTTGTGAGTTTTTTCTTTTATTAGGGCATTTCCAGATCATTCGTTTTTTCAAAAAAATTTTTAAATATCAGTTTTTACATAAGATTATTTGATATTGATTTTTACATTATACAACGGGGTGGGTTATTCTAAATTTATTTTATATCTTATATATCAAAACCCATACATCATTTTATCAATTACTTTAGAATAGGATCAGCTTAAATGCGCCCTATAAAAACAAATTTTAGTGAACATATGTGACCCATTTATGTGCGTATTTAAAAATATGACCTGGCTACATGTGTTCTATATGTAAAGCATTTTGCTACTTTAAATTTTCCATTAATTTTATGTTAAATCTGAAAAATTTGTTTTCTGCGACAACGAACCAAAAGTTTAATTTCTGGTCATTTATGTATTAGAGGAATAGTCTATTCTATACAGATTGCCAAATCTAGATGACATAATTGGTCGTTAGTTTTACGCTTTGTTATAAGCCTAACTATAACAAAATTATATATTGGTAATTAGAGATTGAGTAATGTTGGGGCGAGTTAAAATCTTGAAATATATTTAATATATTGTTCGTAATAAAACTTATTTTTGCAAAAAGTTGCAATCTGAATAATCCTCACTGAATTTTTTTCCACCAACGTTTATGAAAAATAAAATAAAATTTTTTTATAGGATTTTACATTGTTAGATCTTTATTTTTAAATTGACACGTCCTAGTAAAACATTAAACTGTTTTATATTAAATGAGTTACCAAATACATTTTTTGCCCCAATTAAACCCATTTATTTCTTATTTCATAGGGGCACGTTTTAAACTTATTAATTTTCATTACTATTAAAAATTTCTATAAATTAATTGGAGTCATTTTAAAAATTTTTTTTAGCTTTAATATCATTCAAACATAAATTTATTATTTTAGATATATTTAAAGCATTGCATAAGGTGTGAAAAATATACATTATAATTAAAATTGTAAATTGATAATAAATCAAATATTTAACTAAAACTTTTAAAAACTATTTTCAAAAAACGAATTAGTTTTCGCGCCCGAAGAAAACCTACTATTAAGATAATAATTTTTTTTAAAATAGGTATGCCTAAATAAACAGCATATTTCTAGACATAGATAGATTCCGATTATTTGGCACTTTAAAGGGAAAATAAGACAATCGATCCGATTTTTAGACCCAAAAACAACAAAATTTTTTGCATATATAAAATTTTTTATAAATATTTTGTATTTATTTTCAAAAAAATATTAAATTTAATGGACTTTTATTTGCTTGGATTTTTCCAATTGCTATGAAATATAATAGTTAAAGTCTTTTTATATTTTAAAAAAAATATAAAATTAAAAACTATATAAAAAAATGTTAATTATTTTTTATATATAAAAAAACTTTTAATTTTTGGCTAAGAACAAGTTCAAGGTTATAATGGCCTTTTTTTTTATAATTTTATTTGATCAATTTCCTTGCTGGTGCCTTAATTGCGAAATACAAGCAAGATAATGGCCTTTTTTTTATAATTTTATTTGATCAATTTCCTTGCTGGTGTCTAAATTGCGAAATACAAGCAAGATAATGGCCTTTTTTTTATAATTTTATTTGATCAATTTCCTTGCTGGTGCCTTAATTGCGAAATACAGGCAAGATTATATTAATTATTTAAATTAAAATGCTCGCCATATACCAGTGCCTCAGATGGACTAATTATCTCTTTCAAAGGTGCCAATAAATATTATTTGTTATTAACTTTTTCATTTAATATAATTTTAAATATTTTAATAAGACTTTGCTGCATAAAGAGAGAGAAACTGTTGTTGTTCTTTCAAGTCAATCACATAATAATCTTTACGATTAAGTCGTGCAATTTTAAGCTCTAAAAAGAGTTTTAAAATTATTAGATCCACACATTTTAAAATAGTAGCTGAAATAATACTTTAATTGTGCGAAGAAATATTTTTAAAAATTATTTGATTTAATTGTTTAAATTGGATTTATAACAAGAAAAAGTTTGAATTTAGAGCCTATTAATATGTGTCAAAAATCTTAAATAATGCCAGTTTTTTGAATCCATTTAAGCAGTGTATAACCTTACGTTAAAATATCAAGAATATATACTTATATTTATCTAAAATATATAAAGATTAAATTTTTCTAAAAACGTTAATTATATCTGTTGGCTACAATTTTTTTATAAAAAAAAATAAAAATTGCATTTCTTTTTGTAAATAAATGTAAAAAAATTACCAATCTTAATAAGAACTAAATTTTGAAATAATATAGTTATTTAGAATAAAAATTGATATTGGGACGCGGTCTCTAACAAAAACCTAATGTGTATCATTTATTTGTACAATACTTTTATAAATTAAAACTTTAAAAAAAAAATTTCTCAAAAAATATTAATTTCCACCAGAATAGCAATTTTCACAAAGCATGATTAATATGTATCAAATGCATCGTTTATGCAACGGCATATAATGCAACCGCGGCTATCCCTAACATATCCATAAGTGCATCTCAATCCGCATAATACTCCAGGGCACCCTATATTGAGAAATGATTTAGTATATAACAGTTCAATTTTTAAAATATATGAGTTAAACAAAGCCAGACCTCCCATCTATTTTAAATCCTGCCGTTTAATAATCAAACTTTGAAAGCTAGCAATAAAAATTCAAAATTTTACTGTTAAAAAAAAACTAAAAATAACGAATAAATTTTAATTTATTATTTCCAATTGTTAGATTCAAACTTCTAATATTTAACTTCAAAACCAAAATACATTGTGTCTTAGTTAGGTTGTGAGTACTCTGTATTATTATGATTGTATAAAATGGAATGTTAAATCCTACTGCATCAAATTAAAAATCAGTATTCAGAATATATATTCGTTTATCAGCCTTAATCTGGAACCGGTCAGTCCATTGCAGCCTATTGGTGATGCCAGATTTATGGTATATGATAATATGAGATTGAAATGTTTTAAAACATAGTGGCGCTAATATGCCAAGGACCCGACCCTGCCCTGATATAACTCTGCAGCAAATAATATGTGTATTTACTGATAGATTAGATTAAATTACTAAACAATTAATTGGGGCAAAATATTTTTACTATTTCCTTAGATCAAAATTAAATATTTGAAAAAGGTCTGGTCCCATTGTTGTTCAAGTCGGGCTCGGTAGTCACATAATTCTTATTTGCAGGCTACAAATTCCATATACCCGGGGCTGGGAAAAAAAACTAAATGGGCCTTTTTTAACAAGTTTTTGAGTTTTTTTTCCATGCCCAACTCAGGGGCATAGCAAAAGAAAGGCCCTTTTGTTTTAATCAAAAAACCTAGGAGCTTTAAGAAAAAATACCCCACCCATCAAAATTTTGTGAAATTTATAAAGAAAAACATAAAATGGGCTTTTTGTGGCTCTTTTTAAGAGCCACTTTTTGTGAGTTTTTTTGCCCCTTTTTTTAGTAAAGGCTCTTTTTGAATTCTTATTTTGGCCCTTTATTTGTGGCTCCCTTTATTTTTTTATGTTTTAGGGGAAAAAATGAGCCAAAGTTTTGTGGCTCATTGTTTTCCCAGCCCTACATATACCTTAAAAAAGATTCAGCTACAGCATTCTTTCTTAAAATCAAAGTATCGACCAGTTTAACTCATTAGGAAAAAAAAATTTTTTATTTTATGGATTACTGTGATTAGTATGACTTCGTCCTTCACTGTCGATCGGGTCATGTTCAGGTATGTTGGCTCCGGAAGAAAATACACTCAACAAGCAAACGATGGTAAGGCCAATCCCAAAGATACTTAATAGTTTCATTTAAAAGCTTTTGTAAATTGAGGGGAGAAAATTTTTTTTGTGAAAGAAAAATTTTAATTTTATAATTTGACCGAATAAACCAGAATTGTCTGATGTTTTAGGAAATTAACAAGAAAAGATACGTCAAATTCTAATTGTATTATGATGCTAATAAATGTCCTTGTTGGAAGGACCAAAAACAACTGCATTGCTAGAAATACATAATTTTGAAGGTCGCAACCATTTAATTTTCTAACGTTTCAAAGTGACAAATTCAAACATAAATTATAAACAAAAATTTCGGCAAAATTTTATGCCTTAATATGTAATTTAAAATTATCTTAGGCCCTGGATTTAGTATAAGCAAAAAAGCATATGCTATAATAATTTGACAAAGTGGATCGAAAACCCGTCCGGTCAAAAACCGGGCCTGGCCAAGAATTAACGGAGGTACTGGTTTTGAATAAGGGGGAACAATTTTTATATTTTATTTTGCCTATTTTTTTGAAATAGTTAACATGGACTAATCACTTATTGATTTTGAAGCACGATTTAGAAGAAAAAATTTAGAGCTTGGTGAAATACAAAATATTCGAAATGTATTTAAAATCAGGTCCGGCCGATCGAAATAATATTGATCAAACCGACAAGACCGTTTTGAACTTTAATGCAAATTGCAATGTAGCTGCCAATAACACTGGACAACAAAAAAAACAATTGGTTTTTTGAGTCTTTTATAAAGAATTTTCTGCGATAACGATCCCCGAGATTAGTTTTTTCCCAATGCCTCCATTTTTTATTTGAACCGCGTTAAATATTCAGAAAAAAATACACCAAATTTCTTTAACTATTAATTTTCCAAAAAATCTACTGGCATTCAGATTTCATTTAAAAAACATATCTGAAAAAAGGTTATAGCTTAAAATTATTTAAATTTTACTTTTAGTTTATTTAGGATCAAAAAAACGGATTTTATGACAAAAATCACCAATTTTATAAAAATGAAAAATAATTAAAATTGACTATAAAAGAAATTTAAATGCCTTAAGATAATAATGAATATTTACGTATTCTAAACAATTTTTAAACTTTTGTTACTACCCATATGTTTTAGGATATAGAAGCCCAAAATACCCCAAAAATAGAAAAATTCCAATTTGACACCGAATAACTAAAAATCAGAGGCATTGGCTAAAAATCTGATTTTATGTTCGTAATTAGCACTAAAAACTTGACCAAAAACGAATAGTTGCCATAAATGATGCTTGGTCGTCCAAATTTTGTTTTGAGTGTAATTTAAATTCTAAATAACTGGTAAATGTATGATCGATTATTCCACCTTTTGAATTTCTTGCCCTTCTTATATAAATCGTTTTTTATAATGCTCAAACTTACTTTTATATTTTATCAAATTAACACCGTTGGGTTTGTTTAAATAAAGATAATTATAGCAAAATCATTAATTTTTTTAGGTTTATAGTTTTTTTTGAATTATTCCAAATTTTTAGCGGTTTGCCACTTTGGTTTCCACAAAATTTGTTTTCCTCATTCTATATTCCTTAATCTGTCGTTGAAATTCAAGCTCAATAAAATTTGAAAAAAAATTTATTTTAAATTTTTATAATTAAAAAAGGCGGTCCCTCTTTTTTGCACTTATTTCGGCGACGTACAGGTAAGCTTAACAATTTCAAATCTTTTTCAACCTAACTTGTTAATCCAATATTCAAACATATGCTTTTAACACAGGCCAACGAAAATCAATAAGAAAAAAGTATGAACACTAAAATAACACAATCTCCATTTATGACCTTATCTCATTTCCAAAATTTTTTCCATTAACTTTCCTAGGTGTAGGTCAAATTAGGCAAATTTGATCGAATTGACAAATTTTGCTAGTTGAGGATTTCCTAAAGAAAAATAACTAAAAAATATATTTGCATGTTAAAATTGCTTTTAACTTATCTCAAATAAAAAATAAATTTTTGAGTATATGTTTACATCAATATACATTAAAACAGAATATTTGGCATTCAGTACTAAATAGGACAGGATATAATAAGGGTATGAATATTTGAAGTCTAAATTTAGCAGTTTAGCTCTTTTAAATATAAAAATTCTTTTTGTTTTTTGAAATTTTTTATTTAAATTTCAATGTTTAGAGCTATTGAAAATCCCATGGTTTGGTCTTTGTAGTTAGCTCACATCTCAAAAATTTGTTGGCCGTTAAATAAAATAATCCTTACAAATTTTACCTAATAAAATTCATTTTATTTAATGTTTAAATAATTTATTGATTATTTCATTTTTTACAGCGAATATATAAAAGACAAATATAAAATAATATTCATTAGGACTTGAAATAGATTAAAAATGATTAAATCTTTAGCATCAAATTTTTTAGCCGTAGTATTAGTCTGTCAAATAAAAAAAAATAATAAAATCAAGTACGTGTAAATGTTAAAAAAATAATATTGAGATCGATTTCAGTCAAATATATTAAGGATTTGTAGAATATAAAATTTTGCATATAAAATGTACCAATATAATATAAGTTTTAAATATAAAATTCTTTTTATAGTATAGATTACACTGGAAAAAAATATAAACAACTTTTAGCATAATTTATGGCAACTGTCGTTTTTGGTCAAATTTTTGGTGCTAATTACGACTGTGAAATCAGAACTTTAGCCAATGCCTCATTTTAAATTACACTGGACAACAAATTTTGACAACCTCAAATTTATCAATATTTTTTGTAAATTTTTGTGATCACGAATATTAAATTAGAATTTTAGCCAAGGCCTCAGATTTTTAGTTATTCGGTGTCAAAGTTGAGATTTTTCAATATTTGGGGTATTTTGGGCTTCTATATCACAAAACCTATGGGTAGTAACAAAAGTTTAAAAATATATTTAGATAACGAAAACATTCATTATTAACGTAAGGGGTTTAAATTTTTTTTTAATATTTAATTTTTTTTTATTTTTTCATTTTTGTAAAATTAGTGGTTTTTGTCACAAACTCCGTTTTTTGATCCTAAATAACTTGAAAGTAAATTGCTAAAAATTTATGTAATAACCTTTTTTAGATATGTTTTTTTATAAGGAATCTGAATATGCCAATAGATTTTTTGTAGAATTAATAATAAAAAAAATTTTTTGAATTTTTTTCTGAACTTTGGACGCGGTTTAAAAAAATTGGAGGCCTTAGAAAAAAAACTAAACCCGGGATCGTTATCGCAAGAAAATTCTCTACAAAACCCTCAAAAAATCGTTTAAGTAGTTTTTTTTTGTTGTCCAGTATTTGGCGTCAGTTGGATTTTATTTTTGGGGTATTTAGAGTCGCTATTTTATAAAAATGATGGGTAGTAACAAAAGTTTGCAAACTTATTTAAATTACAAAAACATTTATTAATAACGTGAGGCGTTCAAATTTTTTTTATAATATTTAATTTTTATATTTTTTTGTTTTTGCAAAATAAATGGTTTTCGTCATATAATCAGTTTTTTGATCCTAAATAACTTGCAATGCTAATTTATTTTAGCTTAAACATTTTGCAGATAAGTTATTTATAAGGAATCTGAATATGCCAACAGATTTTTTGAAAAATAATGGTTTAAAAAATTTTGTGAATTTTTTTCTAAACTTTGGACGCGGTTTATAAAAATTGGAGGCATTGGGGATTAACTAAACCCGAGATCGTTATCGCAAAAAAATTCATTACAAAACCCTCGAAAAATCGTTTATATTGTTTTTTTGTCGTCTAGTGTTATATATTAAATGACATGTAATAAATTAGGAAAGCATTTTAAATAATGTTCGGATACAGATCAGAAATTAGGTCAAGGCGCCCTGCATAGCAGCAAATCTCGGTATATTGGAATCTATAGATATGGTATCGTCCCATATCTCGTAATCTTGGTCAACACTGCCGAGCCGTTTTTTATTCAGATGACTAGTATAACTTCCAAATGGAAGTCCCTTCATAGTGGCAAAAGAAGGAATGAGCTCATCTTCTGCAGTTTTCTCCTTATCCACAACAATTTTAAGGTCATTTTGAGAAAACTTTTGATCAGAATTATTATTTATAGATTTATGGGAAAGATCTGAAGGGAGTTCTGTCAATTCGTATAAATCTAATAGGCGATCTTTTAAAGTTATATTTTTATCGTCATTATTAGGTTTGTCAGGTAATTGAGACAATGTTGGCCGATATTGTAATAGTTCATCAAACTTTGTGTATAAGGTGCTAATTGCGTCAGTTTTAGTAATCAAATTCTGATTTGGCAAAATTGTTATAGGTGGTAAAAGAATTGTATCCAGAAGGCGTATAAGTGGTCTGAGACTGCTATAAGAAAAACGATTTTGGACTGGGTCTTGATGGGTAGTGTGTGGAAATTTGAGGGACCGTATGCCAAATTTTATATAATTTTTGGATTTGGGCTTATGTGAGCAAGCTATAATATTTATTATTGGAATGTAGTCGTATAAAGATTGCAATAAATGAGCGCTAAGGTGAACGTCAAAATTACTTTCAACAAGAGATGGCCAGCTTGATATATTACTGTTCACGTATCGGTGCAAAAGGTTTGGTTTTTTAACCCATATGAGGCTTGTGAAAAAGTCACGGATTCTTGTTGAACAATTTTTATCTAACTCATTGCTAGGCGAATCAATATTTAGTATAACGGTTTTATTAAAAAACGAATTTGGCTCGTTTTCAACGTTCTTATTCGCCATTTCGGAGGCGTAGATTTTGAGTGTAGGTGATAGGAGATCTGACCAAGGTTTTTGGTTAAGCGAAATATTTCCGTCCGATATTAGTATTAAATCGGTATTATCCTGGCTTTTTCTAAATTGCTGCTTCCTCCAATCTTTATAATTTTCCTTATTTTTAAGATTTCCAAACACCAAAAGAATCATATCGGCATGTCGAATTTGTTTTTCGACCCAAACAATTGGGTTTTGAGGATTGAGCTAAAAACATATTTTTAAACGAAAATAAAAACAAGAAATTGGTTAAGGTTTAAAATAATAACTATACCATTTTACAGAGATGGATGTAATGCAAAGTGAGTTTTTATTTTCTTACAATTTTGAAATTCTGAAAATTTAATAAATTTTATTTTTTGCAAAAAATTTTTTAATCTTATTTCAAGCATTGTATAAGTATAAACTAAGCTTGGCGAATTTTTAAAAATGCGTTTTATTATAGAATAAAATTTTTAAAAATTTTGAAAATTTCACTAAAATAACAACTTACTTGGCACATGCCCTAATAAAATAATAAGTGTACTGAAACATATAACATTAAAAAAAAGTTTAATTTTAATTAAGTCATAAAACCTCAAGATCCCATATATCAATGACAACTCGACATGCATAGGTAGATTGAATAATTTGGGCTAGTGTTTCAATTAATTGGTTATACCGTTTACCTTCGTTCCTTGAGTAAATTATTAGGATGACAGGTAAACGATCTAATAAAAATGGAAAACAAAATATACAATTAAAATAAAATTTATATTAAAACATTTTTCCCGTATTTTTTAAAAGGACAAAGATCATTTTTAACATTTTAATAAAAAAGGTGATTAAAAAAAACCGGGAAACTACGAAAAAAAATATAATTCACTTTTTTATAATTTTGTACCTCTGTATATTAAATGCATGTGTTGAAGCTAGATTAAATAGACGTATTAAAAAAATAATTGTTAATGGCGAAATTAGCCAATTTTGCGTCAGTCTAATTTTGTTTGTCGTAAATAGGACCCTGCTTTACAGACCAATTAAAAAACAAAAAAAGCATTGATTATAAGGGACTATTTTTCCTTTCAAAAACCATTTAAACATCTATTAATTTTAGTAGACCTGTCTTATAATTATAATTTTAAAGCTTTTAAGGAAACTATGAAAAGAAATTACAAAAACACCCAAAATATCACAACAATACCTATAAGTATATCATTCTTGTTATGAACAAGATTGCATACAGACTTGAGCGAGTTTTGTAGAGCATACAGTTGTTTGGAATGTCTATGGTTCAAATAGAATTGTAACTTAAGGTATCTCCAGGTACAAAGCCCTACTAAAATAAATATCACGAGGGCCGTAAAACACACAAGTGCAAATAACCAGGGCATATGAGGAATATGAAATTTGGATTGGGTGGTTTGATAAACTGAGTTCTGTTGCTGTGAGTAAAACTTGGCATGATATTTTAGATAGTTTGCAAGTGAAATATAAA
Organism: Acutogordius australiensis; assembly: GCA_030555515.1. Taxonomy (NCBI): domain Eukaryota; kingdom Metazoa; phylum Nematomorpha; class Gordioida; order Gordea; family Gordiidae; genus Acutogordius; species Acutogordius australiensis. The sequence continues at coordinate 28,236,826 of CM060245.1, read as the reverse complement.
ATTGAGCATTTTTATCTATGACTTTCGTTGGCAAAGTTAAAATCAGGTTCTCATATTGATTTTTGTGCAAAATTCCATTTAAGATAGTGTTAAAGTAAGAAGAATTTGCAAAAATTAAATGATCTTTAATGATATCTGATCCATGAAAAGCTAGACTTACAGCTGTGTTTGGGAAATTGTCAATGGATTTAGCAACAAAGCTATTGTAAACGCCATTGGTGGTGTGGAAATTGGCCATACATTCAAAAAATTGCTTCCACGTTATTTGGGCATTTGCTTCATTAAATGCACATTTCCGAGATAATAAATTTTCTTCAAAAAAGCTGGGGACGTAAGAGGTAGCTGTAATGAAAAACCTGTATTGTGTGTTGTTATAATAATTTGTGTATAGATTTTGGATGAGGTTTGCATTCACACTCGATAATAAAAATGAGCTAGTTTTCTTCATGTTTTGAAGAGATGATGGCGAAAAATACTTTGAATAATATTTGATAGATTTGGTTGAGTGTAAAGTGTTATTCACATATCCATTGCCCAAGTATGTATTAAAAAGTTCTGAAAACCCAAAATTTAACTCTGGACCATGCCCTTCTTGGCTCTCATCCTAAATGTATGTTAAAATTACTAAAAAATATTATGTACAAAACCTAATATGAATAATTTTTCTAATATGTCTAATGTAAATATGATAAAATTCAAGATAAATCAATTACCAAAGTTGGTAATTTGATTGAAATAGGAGCCATATTTATCACCATAGTGGAATCCAATATTATTTGGTCAGCCTTGCTAATATTTGGTGTATGTGTAGAAGTATTATTAATTTGAGCTAGCCAAAGGATAATTATAATTTGTTTAAATAGGACAGGATATAGTCTTTGTAAATCTCTACTAGGTGATTGTATTTGTACATCGATAAGCTTATCTATCATATCAAACTTTTGCAACTTAAGGAAACTGTTGTTAGAGAATAAATTAGTCCATATATTTTTGGCTAAAAATGGATTGTAAGATAGTGTGGTTTTCCAGTTTAGAGGATTATGGATGGGGTCTAATACACACATTAAATAGAGTGTAAAAAATATAAAAACTTACAAGTATTAATTCATAAACATTTTAGAGAGAGCACTATATTATTTAACCATAATATTAGACAAGCCAAAACTGAAAATATATTTTACAAAAAAATTAGTTAGATAGATGATCAAAGTGGAAAAAATGCTGTTTTAAATTAAATAAAAATTAATTTTTAAAAAATAGGGATTGTATTACCAATTTCAGTAGCTTCAGGAAGAACAATATAAAAAAATTTTGATGCCTCATTAAAAGTTACATGACCTTTATAAATTAAAGGCTGATGTGTTTGATAGGACAACATGTAAAAACAATCATAGAACATGTTGAAAGTTATAAATGTTTGTATTTCAAATGTAAAAATTTTGCATTGTGATGAATTTCTATATAATTCATCTCCATAAATATTTTTTAATTCTATTTTTACATGAGAAACATTTCTGTATTGATAAATATTATGTTGAAAAAAGGTCCATGTAAAATTTAAAGCTGAATGATAAACTAGTGAAGATTCATTTTGTTGAGCTGACCAAACATAGGATTTAATATGTAATTTAAAATTAGGGTTGTATTTGCGTAGAAAATTATTGCAAACTAAATACATATATAAATAAAAACAAAGGAACTTGAATTCTCAACTTTACAAGTCTTTTTAAAATTTCCAAGCTAAAAACAAATTTATTATAATTATAATTAAAAAAGATTAACATTACAAAACTACCTGAAAAGAACAGTCATGATTTGAACACAAATCAAAGTGCTCCCGCTTTGCTAAAACTAGATTAGATATCAAAGCAAGAATAGATAAGGCATTTTGTAACATATATGAGAAGTTGAAAGGTTTATTTTAATTGAAATTCATGTGATGCGTAGGATTGTAGCACGCCTAAGCCCAGTTGTTTAACGCGTTCTATTTAACGAATGTAAGTGGGATATTTGTAAGCGATTGCTATAGTAAGGCCCTTACAAACCCCAATTTAAACCTTTGCGTCTTCAAGAGTTTAATAGTTAAGAACTGAAATTTATTATTTTAAGGAAAAGCACGTGCTCCTTTATTGCAAACTAATAGGTCATTATTAGTGTACGTAACAAAAAATTATCTAAATCTTGTTAATTAATTGTTGAATTAATATTATTAATTAGCAATTCTAGTATTTTTAGATTTTTTATAATTATTTATTGCTATTACTTTTTTAAAATATTATATAAGAAAACCTTTAGCATAACAATGCATTTTAAACAATTTATTAGCTTAAATGTAAAACTATTTAAAAAAACACCTAGAATATAAGATTTATTTTAGTTAAAACTTATTGAGGCAATAAATGGTTTTTAACAGTAAAATTGAGAGTGTGGAGTCTATACGGACTCTATTAAATTTCTTATTTTTAAAATATTTTTCTATAATTTAGACCAATTTACTAGTTTTGTCTTTTATATAGTTTAAAAAAAGTCATAAACTAGATTCTTAATATATTTGAGTGATATTCATAATTTAAAAATATGCTGGGGTCCGTATGGATCCTACAGTGCAAATCGCTGGTCAAAGTCTAGCATATTATAATTGGAGAGCATGCTTTTATATTTGTTTAATAAAGTATTATCAAAAGTCTCAAGTGCAATACCTATACTTTTCTGCCTATATAAATCATTTTGTAAAAATATGTGATTTTACATACTCTCTTAAATTATCTACATACAGATGTCAGTTATACAGTAATAATAAAAATAGTTTATAAAAATAATTTTCGCACGGATATTTTTGTCAATACTAAAATAATAAAAATTCTTAACTCTAATTTTTATTGTTCTGTATTGATACTGTCACATACCCAGGCACGATTCTAGATCCCTTTGGGCCCCCCCCCCAAAAAAAGTTTTTGATTGCCTCCCCCCCCCCCCCCAAAAAAAATACATAGTAATTTTATGTTTGCCCCCCCCCCCCCCAAAATATATTTGCCCCCCCCCCCCCCAAAAAAAATACATAGTATTTTATTTCTTCCACATAATATAATTAGATTTGCTCCTTCAAAAATATCTAAAAAATATAATCTTAAAAATATCTACTTTTTTAAAAGTTTTTTATTCATTAATACTTCTCATCCCAAGAGAATCAAACTAACACAGAAATATATGAAAAATTTATTTACATATATTTTAAAGCAATTCATAAATAATGCCTAAGAAATTTCTCACTTTCATCAATCTTTTAATATATAATCTAAAACCAAAAACCTAGGGGAACAGGGGAAAAGATATAACTGAAGAGTGTAAAATTTTTGAAGGAAATTTTATTTTTCTTCCCCCATATTTTCAACACAACAATGGTTTTTTAAAATACACAAAATTAACCTTAAAAATAAAAAAAAAAAATACTCAAGGGCGAACTTTTTTTGAAAAATATTTTATTTATTAGCATTTGCTTGGAACGTTTTTCTAAAACACTGTTGTGAATAAAAAAAACGAGATTTATTTAAATTGATATAATACTTATTAAAGACAAAATTACTGGAAAGAAAACTATTTATTTTATTATTTCACTCTTTAAAATTAATATATAATGATGAAGTAAATGTATTTATTAATATATATTGATTTCATTGATTCTTTGATATAGATATTTACGAATGTTATTTAAAATTTGATTCCTTAAATTTGTAACCTTTTTAAAAGAAAATGGCTTTTAAAAAAAGTAATATTGATAAAAATTATACTAAAAAAAGAGTAGCCAAAAATTTAATAAGAACTTAATAATTACAAAGAAGGTACTAATGATTTTGTTAAATTTTTATATGATTACAAAGAGTTTTCTAATCTATTTAACAATTCCTATAAGTTTGTTAATGGCCTTCAAGTCGATGTAGTTCTTTCAGCTGTTAAGTAGTGACCGCGTAAAGGGATTTGGTTCTTCTAGGACACAAAAATATACGGGGGTTGAATTTTGATGAATTTTATAATTTAATCAAAACAACCTTTGAAATTTAGATAATAAAAAACCATAAACTAATATTTACATTAAAGACATGGTGAATTTTTGGATTTAATTTATGTTTTTTATTTAATTTTACCCTATTTATACTGTTATATAAATTTTATTTATAACTTCCACACATACATTTTTCGATAACAATTATTTAACTTCTTCTAAAACCAATTTTAGTAATTCATTTACATCATTATCATATTTTAAATTTTCATGCAAGATCAAAGATAAAATATACTAAAATAATTTCCAAACCATACTTTTTAACAATGATATTAGTGAAAACAATAATTTAACCACACCAAATAAAGGCAACATTTTTATTTATGAATATAAAAATTACTTTAATTTGTTAAAAAATTGAAAGACTATTGTTGTACATGTATATTTTTGCCCTGACCGAAGGCGGCAAAAAATTCGCCCCCCCCCCCGGTTTTGCCCCCAAAAGGGGCGAACGGGGACAACCCTAGAATAATGGCAGCGGTTAATACTAATTAAAAAAATTTGCAAAAAAAATTCACGGTTTGTATTAAAAAATAAGAAATTATGGTGTTTATAGGTTATCTTCAACAAATTTCTTTATTACACAAGCCATAATAATAATCAAGTGCGTTTAATTTTTATACTTCGAATATTTTTTCACTAGCCGATGCAATTTTTTAATGAACATTATTCTAATTAAAAAAATTAATTCTTGCTTAAATTTTTTTTAACTTAACGACGTTTGTAATATTGCCATTATCAGTTAAACGTTCATTTGTAAGTCATGTAAGTGTCTATATTTAAATTAATTATTGTTGTAAACAGTGCTGGGAAAACAATGAGCCAAAAAACTTTGGCTCATTTTTCCCCCCAAAACATAAAAAAAGAAAGGGGTCTACAAATAAAGGGCCAAAACAAGAATATAAAAAAAGCCTTTACTAAAAAAAGGGGCAAAAAAATACCCACAAAAAGTGGCTCTTAAAAAGAGCCCCAAAAAGCCCATTTTATGTTTCTTTATAATAATATCGAAAAATTTTGATTTTTTCTTTTAATTAATGAAGGGTGGGTTATTTTTTCTTAAAGCTCCTAGGAGTTTTTTTTAAGAAAAGGGGCTTTTTTTTAACATGGCCACGAGTTTGTGGGCATTTGGGAAAAAAAACTCAAAAACTTGTTAAAAAAAGCCCATTTAGTTTTTTTTCCCAGCCCTGGTTGTAAACATTATTTATCTAATTAATGACATTTTAACAATTGCCTATTTCAAAAAAGAGTATTATTTTGTAAAGAAATGTAATAGACAAGGCACCTAGGTACTGTTGTCCAACTCAAATATACTATTTGTGCCCCATTAGTTGTTTTAGTTAATTTTGTATTGCATAGTCGGATGCGTTATATTTGTACCGCTTAGTGAAGCGAGGCAACACAACCCGGGTATTTGATTAAGCACAACCCATGTTATTAAAATTGACCCGAGAAATGTGTCTAAGGGGTGTATAATGCAAAGGCGATCCGAAAACAGACTTTTTTGAATTTCAAGGATGCGATTTGTCTATCTCAAAGTCAAAAAAGATTTTTATGGTTTTTATTGAGGGCAGGGGTTTAAGCTTGATTATTTAAGTATTAAAATTGCAACATTGAAAATGTTTTTCCAAAGGTAGTGGTCGTAACCGCTTAGCCAAATGGGGAGAAAAAGTGTAAGAAAAGAAAAAGGAGAAATGGTAATAGTACAAACGACAAAATGGTCTACAAATGATGTGGACTAAAATAGGAAATTAAAAAATGTGGGGAAAACTATTTGCAATGTGTGAAATAAAGTAATACCTGAATAGTTATGGATCACTAAAATGAAGTAGGTGTACTTTATAAAAAGTAAGCAATATTACGTATTTTTTTGGGCATTCATCTAGGGCACCTGTTAAAACTTTTAAATCTGAAAATTATAAAGAGCACAAATACTAGCCTACTCTGAAGTCTATTATGTGATTTAATAGACTGACTGACACACAATTTTTGAGAAATAAAACTTGAAATCCTTTATTTTGCCATTTTTTTGATATCGTCCCTTCCAACATTTTAAATTTAATATTTAAAAAAAATTAGAAAATATCTATTAATACATCAGTTTTTTACATTATAGTTTTCTACCTCTTTTTCTAAGAACTCTATGGTCGAGAAAGTGCTACACTGTTTAAACTCTGGCTTACGGCCAATTTTACTGCATTTAAATTTTTTTAATGTAATATTATAAATGCACCATTTTAATTTTTGGCTACCTTTTCGGTATAACTAATATTAACGGTGTAGTTTTTAAACTCATGAAAATTGAAATATTCGAATATAGGTAGTATTCACACAAAAAATTTAATTAAGTTGTGTAATATACCTAAGTTCATTAACCATATAATCTAGATCATTACATTATATAACACATTAGTTACAGTGCTCACTTCAATAAATTGGCTCATGATAGAAATAGAATGATCAATAGACACATAAAATGTGTCCATCATCTACTATATTTTAGATCGTTGTCATTAATAAAATTATCACGATCACAATTAAATGATCGCGATCAAAATTAAATGGCCAATATGATGTTTTGATAAATATCCATATGTTGTGGCTAGATAGTAAGACAACTTAGTACCATAAAATCCTCATCTTGGCCAATTAATTGTGACCGTGATCATTTTATTAGTGACCGCGATTAAAAAAATAGTAGCACATGGCCACATTATATGTGACAATGATCATTTTTCTTCTGACAATGGCCAATTTATAGTGGCCAGCACTGTAATACCTCACAGAGACAAACCAACCATTTGGGGGCCAACTGGAAAATCTTGAAATATAACATAAATAATAGCCCAAAAAATTTTATTCAAGGTGAGTGTGCTCTGTCTGGTTGCTCAAACATTAGATAAAAATTTTATAAAGCGCAATTTAAAATGTATTGCTTCGTAATGATCTCTTTATTTTATAAATTATACAATCTTGGTTTATTAAAAAACACGAAATTTTTCCTAGTTAGATGGACACCAATAAAAGCTCCGTTATCACGGTGAATGCTGTTTCTGTAAATTTGTAAGTTAATAATTAGTAATATCATAAAAATGAATAGAAAAAACTCCAAAATGTTTATTTAAAAACATCTGATTTGAATCTTTTTTTTCTGATATTCAAAAATTTTTAAACTGACCCTTAAAAATGGTCTAGTTTTGTTGGGAGCAAGGTTACCAGGGCCGTACCAGGTTTCTCAAGCGCCCCTAGGCAAAAAAAAACGCCCCTTATTTATTATATAGAAAAAACAAGAGGTAACAATAAAAATAATTTTTTTTAATATTAATTTATTGAAATATGATGCATGGTAAAAATCTTATATAATTAGAATATATATAATAAAATAGAATTCTAAACAATGCATAATAGTAAAATCAAAATAAAAAAATGTAGCGCCCTCAGCAAATGTCTGAATCATGAGATAGGCTGGTAAGGCCCTGACCGTTTCCCTAAAAGTTGCACTTGTTTAACATAACCTAAATACAAATTCTAAGTCACTAATATTTTGTCTTATTTTAGGTGTAAAACTGTTCAAAAAATCGACCCTCTCTCCTCTCAGATTAGAAAAATTACCTTATTACAAATTATTTACCGCTAAATAATTATGTGGCATCTTTTATGTAAAAATTTATATAAGTCCATTATTTTTAGATGACTTAAGATAGCCTTTGCTTTCGGCAATAACAATATTTATTACCATTCATATCGTGATCTAGAATTAATGGAACAAAAATTGAGCTTTAGTTTGGCTCTTCAAATTAAACAACTTTATGGCCTAAGAGAGAGGCGCGTTTGTTTGTCACGACATGAATGATTTTTATATAACGAAGGTCAAGGGTTATGCATATCATATATTCATATAATGTCCATTGACCTAGTTGCAATGCAATTGCAATGTTGACTAATATCACATTGCCAAAAGTTTGTACGCTGATTCAATAGATGGTAGAAAATGAACGATCTTCTACTGATCGCGTAGGTTGACATAAAGTATTTTAAGTGGCCAACGCCTTTTGCGGAATAAATGTTTCCCCACCCTCGCATGCCTGTAACATTAAAATGACACCAAATTTGTATTATTGTAATCATTGTTTTAGATACACAATATATGGCTCGTTCTAATATATCCCTTTTTTGGTGCGTAATGACGCAAACCGGACACACTCTGGTCAAATCCAAACACAAAACATTGTTATTATAACGACCAACTCAAACATACTATGTCACATAAGGCAGGAAAACGAAAATTTGATAAATTTTTTTCACTAATACTATACTACCTCGTATTGTTGTTAACACAAAAAACAACCATCCCAAGGTTGTTATTTCCACTTGATTTTAATTACCAAATCCCTTGTACAAATCAAACTCTTTCGTGATGCTTGTTTATTTACAGAAGTCAACCCAATTCTAACTGACACTGCTAGTAAGTATGATAAAACGTGGGTCCGTCGGGCTTTTATCAGTGAACAAAACAACAAGTGAGTGGGGTTTGACAATTAATTGAAGGTTAATCCATATCCGGCGTCGTATTAAATGCAGGGGCTACTAACAACAACAACATAATAGGCCAAACACTTAAAAAAAACAATCAAATTTTTTAACAAAGCTGTTATAGCCTCTAACCCAAAGGTGTACAGAGAAATTTGATTTTCAAATCTTTATTAAACTAAAATCTGCCATCGTTGTCCTTTTTGTACATATATTAATATTGTAAGACAACAATACACCATATAGCTATAGGGTTTACTCTATACCTATTGCCCTCCATCTCATTTTCTCAATGGTTTTCCACGAATTTCAGACACCACCGAGAGAAGGAGGAGGAGGAGAAGGTAGGTATTAGAGGTGTGATACATTATATTAAAGGTTAAAGGTGAATATTTATTACAAGCTAATGTATTATTACACACTCATATACCTTTTGATAATAAGAAACCTTGGGGCTCTGTAGTTCTCAGTAATTTTTAGAGAGAGATGGATGGAGCTAGATACATTTGTGTTCCTTGAATTCAAAAACACATTAGGATGATAACACACACTTAAATGTACGGTCTTAAAAAGAACCCTAATTCACGTAAAAAAATTTAGGCAGGTATAATGAAATAGCTTTAATGCCTCTTAACCTTTTATTATCATAACTATATCGAGGTGTAACCTAAAAAATTGTGATTGGCTTTAGCTTATAAATCAATTTGGTGTTGTTAAAAATGAGTTTTTTTAAAAAAAGTATAGAAAATTGGTTATAGAACAAATTTCAATAAGTTTCGCCAACCTAAAATCAAATAGGGGTCGGACAGAGTTTCATGGGTAAATCCTTTTTTCCGTCCCCAAAGTGTTTTAGTGCAAAAAGTGGATAACGTAATGTCCTGTAAAAGGTTAGTAATTCATGATGCAAGTGAATTTCTGTTTTTGTGCCCAAGCTGCAAATCTTACTTGTAAGTCCCTAAAGAAGCAAATATTTAGACCCAAATAAATGATGGGTGTTTTTACAACGAAAACACTATACTTTGACATTGCGAAGGTCATCTCTTCCATGACGTAAAAGTAAGACCTTTAGATATAATTTAAACAAATTAATTTTACAAAAAAATGTATCGGTCAAAATACCCTTATGCCGAAAAATGGAAAATTACGACGAAAATTAATATTTTTGGATGTACGTGACTCGTCATTCGTTTTTATTTCTGTCAAAAAATCTATACCACCTAAAATAACTTGTTGTTTAGACAGGAGGTATATCCAAAATTATTTTTTGTGGGCAAACTTCGTCCCCACAAAATACCTTTTTTTAACCTTGTTGCTGTGGTTGCTATTTAATTTAAATAACCACACCTAAGTAAACATGGCAGAAAAACCAACACAAATTTTTTAAGACACCCAATTCTGCTATCCATTTTCCATGGGTTGAAAACACGATGGATGATATGCAAATTTTACTTTTGGCCCAATTGTATTTAGAGCCAATTCGAGAGTTTTCCGAAACTAAATTTTAATATTCTTTTGGTATAGGAGTTCCCGCTCCTCTTTTTCCATTTGAAGATGGCTTACCCTCAAAACTTGGCCTCTTTAAACTTTATGGCCGGCCCCGTAGAATTTGATTTTGCACGCGAAGGTAACGCTGGACTTGAAAACTTGTTGGCGACCCATTTACCTATCCAAACCCAAAGCTGGGATTCTAATGTAGAACACACCTAAGTTTACATGCGTTCAAGGCCCTTTGACTTAATTCGATAAGTTCCATATTTTCTTTTAAAAAAATAAAATTTAAAGACGTTTAAATCGCCCTAGGCTTAAGTATCTCGACAATTTTTTATTTTAGGAAATCTTTTAGGTACAAATAAACAATTTTGGAAACTAGTGCATTAACAGGTAGCTATGACAAGGCGACACCTGTTGAGAGCAAAATAAGGGTCATATCTTAAATAACAACATTTTCTCCAAACTCCTGAGAGTTTTTACAAATTCTTCGAAATACATATTTATATAAAAAATTTATGAATATTATAAATAATAATATCAAGATTGTTTTTATTATCTATTTAAATTTTTAATGTATAAAACATCTTTTCAATCATATTTCACGCTTGTCAAGTCAACAGGTAAAATTTGAAAGTGCTATAAGTTTCTTAATGTCGAATCCACCTGGCTAAAAGAATATTATTTACCTGCTATCAGTCTCTTTCCCCAATTTATTTGAAAACAACAGCACCAGGTGTAAGTTTTAAACGATCAAGGTCAGCCATGTCTAAATTACAAGACAATATAGCCCACTTTACCATGTGCGCCTAATCCATGTGTGAAATTCAATGTTAACGTAATAAAATTGTAGCGAAAAAAAATCATCAGTTTTTATCGATTTTTCCCCAACCATCATATCAATGTGTCTCGTCTCGTCCTGTATTAACATTGTTTTTTTGAACTAACCCTATTGTCGCCAGGGGCTGTCTGGAGGCAAAATACTTTCAATCCACCGAATTGTCAATTTAAACGGAAAATCAATTTTTTTGTGAGCTAAAGATAGAGATTTTGTTAATTAAAAAAAACACCCCGATTAATAAATTACTTAAGGTAGGTATAATATTCTTTGATGTTCCTAAATTGAACTTTAAAGTTCGATTGAGATTTTTGCGTTAACTTGGTGCCAATAAAATTTATTTAATTGTTAAAATAAAAAATAAGTAAAAATTAATTCAGTTTAGATGCACTCTCTTTTTAATTTAAAGTATTAAGAAAAAAAAGCTCTGCATCTTATTTTCAATGCTTATTAAAGGAAATGTTAAATTTTTATATAGGTTAGGGCAAACACCTTTTAAAAACACCTGGTACCATTACCCTAACTACCTAAAATGTATCACCTTGTTATTATAACGTGTGTTCCTGACATTGAAAGAGGGCCTAACAATATGGCCAAATTCAAAAAAAAGCTACAAAAAATATTTTTTAAAAACAGGCCATTAAAGGGTGAGGTAATAAAGGTAATAAAAACGACTATAAGGTTAGGGTGTGGAGGCGTAAAGGTAAATTCTTAGAAAAGAAACATTAGAGGAAGGCGAAATGGCCGTTATAAGCAGAAATTTAAGCCGTATCGATTATTAATTTTTCAATATTATATAGCCGAAAAATTAAGCTAAAAATAATTTAATATATTAATAATTTTCATGAAAATCTCTTTTATTGGGGCAGTAGTATAAAAAAGATCATAAATTATAAACAAAGAGAATCTTTTACTTATGCCGCCCTAAAGAAAATTCCAGGAAAAGATAGGAATAGGAAGGGGACACACGCATGCTATGAAAACGGGTCATCTCATAAGAGTGAATCAGCGGGTTTAGGGGCTCGCTTAAATAGAAACTAAAAATAAAATTTTTACGCGTGGGCTCAAAAAGAAATAGGCGATTTTATTAGGAATTTTTCCTTTTATTTTCCGTTTTTCCCTTTTTTTAGTAGCATGATGACTTTTGTTTTACTAGGAGATTCTTGGAAATTTGAGATAACGGAATTGTGGGCCCTAACTCAAACCATGTTAATTATTCCTGCTTAATTCTCCTGCATCTGGTTTATCGATATATATATTTTATTTTCAAAATAAAAAATAACTCTATTTTTTCCCGATAAATAAAAAATATTAGGATAAAATTGTTTTTTTGCATTGAAAATCTTCTAATTTTACTATTTTTTGTGTTTATAGTAATAGAGTGTTGTTGGCTTTTTTTTTCTCGGTAATTTCTACCTTCTTCTCTCTCACCTTAACATTATTTTACCTGATTAAACGTTTTTTTTCTCGGTTGTTTTTTTTTTCAATGTAAACCTTTGATTTTTTACCTTCAAATTTTTAAAAACTTGAAATGTATCACTTTAATTTAAAAAATATATTTTTTGCCTTCAATCAGCCCCTATAGTCACGTCTTCGACATAACAATTAAGGAGACCTATATTATCACAATTAAAACGTGCTTCACGTTCATCCGGTTTCTTTAAATAAATACTGAATTCGAACCCAAATTTTACCCGATAAGGTTCGAGTTAATTATATCACCAGAGTTATAGTTAAACCAACGACAAACAATTATTGATAAATATTTATTCAACCGCGTAAGGTATTTTTATCCCCTGAACTGCGTCTCACCGTTTTTTTTGCCTCACCCCTCAATCACGCGCGCCCCTTTTTGGGCCCCTTATGCAAACCCAACCCTGAGGGTGACGCAGGTATATCAGTCAAGACCATATTTATATAAGTCGGTATCCCGCTTTTTTCTCTCTTATTAAACCAACAAATTAATTTGTCGTCATATATTCATTTGTATAAATATTTTTTTTGTACTCCACAATTTTTTCTAAAACTTTTTTATACTTGCACATTTTTTATATCAAAATTTTTTTTATGCTGAATTTTTTATGCAAATAAAGCTCATCAAATTTTTTGATACTTCTAAAAACATTTAGAGCCACGCATAAATTTTTTTTTAAAATCATTTAACCCTATTTTGCAAAACAAATCAAACTACAAATTATTTTTATATCAATTACATTCTCAAAAAGTGATCCTCTTGTTATTTCGTGATTAAAAAAATAATTGAGGCGAAGTTCGCCTTATTCAATGCCCACTACGTCGCTTTACAATCTAAATTCATTGTATCATTCGACCCGTGATTACATTTTTGATTCAGCTACCACTACTACCTTGACCTCTGCAGCGCGAAACCACGCCTCAGATAGAAATATTCAATCAAGTCTACCTAGCGATTTAAACATTAATATTGATCTTATTGATCAAAGCCACCTTACGAATTTAAAAACAACGGAAGACACAAAAGAATCCAATATTAACGTCTCTCCTCCCCCTAGTAGCGACGCCTACTTAGCCATCAACGATAAGAACGACCCTTTAGTTAACTGTCGGGCTATATTAGGAAACGGTACCTCCATTTCCAATTATCAATCTATTACCCATCCCCGTGACCTGAATCCAATAGGTCGTAGCTCGTCAACAGAAGCAACTCTTTTTTCTACAACCTCCCACATTGATACCAAAATAATTTATTCCAAATATAACAACCCTGAACAGATAGGGCAAGGGTACCCAACGCCTCTTAGTTGTGGGAGTGAAATAAATTTCCAAGAAACACGGGGCGAAGAAATCGATAAATCATCCTACCTCCTTTGCGGCACATTTTTAGAAGCCGTTAAACCGCTATTACCGGAAGTGGAAAATCAGCGACAACAACAAGAAGGCGCGGTAAAAATAACTTTTGATTCTCTTCCATCGCGCATAATAGATTTTTCTCCTACCCTTTCTACTCATGTTAAATTTGGGTCACCTAGTTCTGTTGACAATATCATTATTAATAATTCACTTATAACTAGGGGAGTATCTGGTAATAATAATAATAATAGCACCTGTAGTCTTCGCTCCTCCGATTCTACCAATAATAGCAGCACAGTTGCGGAATTTCATGAGCTCCCACAACCTTTGCTCGAAAGGGACAAAAAAAGTCCAGTAGGATCGTTGCCTTTTAAAAAGTCTTTTACGCCACCCAAAGTGGAAGAATTTACTCTTCAAGGTCAAATTAGTTTGCAAGATTCGACTCAGCCTTCTACTCAAGTTAGCTCAAATTTACAAATTCCACCCGTGATATCATCGAATGCGCCAAAATTGACAATTAGTAGTAGTTATAAGGCCGGGACAACCGTAACGGCTCCTAGGAAATATCTCAAACGACAGCTACGGGAAGAGCTTAAAAGTTTTCAATATTACGGGGGCGCGCACAGCGCCGAGGGCGCTTTACTAGGAAGTTCATCTGTCTCATTGGAAGAAGACATTAAATCCTATAGGCATAGTTATCACGGAGAAACCGCCGTTGGCGCTGGGTATTATCACACGCGTTCAACTATTATTAAAACGGGCAGTCCATCCTTTATGTGTACGGCCTTGCCTTCTCATTGGAGATCGAACAAAACGCTTCCTTCCTGTTTTAAAGTCGTAGCGCTAAAGAAATTTCCCGATGGGACTCGCGTTACCGTTAGGGTCGGCAACGAGGAAAACTACTGTGCCGAAATAAGGAATCACTCGACCGTTATCAAAAACCAAACTGCCATATTTAACGATCTCCGGTTCATTGGAAGAAGTGGGAGAGGTAATGCAAATCAAACTGTTTTATTTCTTGCGAAATTTTAGCGTTCGATTTGTTTTAGCCATAATTTTTTTTTTCATCAGCAAAACATGATGCCCGTCTTCTACACTTAACATTTTTTACGTCAATTGGCTGATACTATTGAAAATTGAATGATATACAGCAAGCTTTACTTTTTAGCAACATCCCCCGAGGAAAAGAACTAGGCGGCCAACATTTTCTTTAAGTTCTGCATAGGTATATTGACATAAGAGCAATAAAATTTTCGTCATGAGGTTCAAATTTCACCAAAAACATTGGTATCATTGCTATGATGCAAGGGGATCTGCGCAAATTTTAGAATGATTATAAGCAGAATAATTTTGAAACAACCTTGAATAATTATTAACCTTGATGAAAAACGGTTCGTTTCCTCAAGGTCATATTTTATTAAGATAGGATATTTCGTATCCCATACTTGTTGTAGTAGTAAAAAAATTTTTTACTTGTGTTATATAAATTATAGTTTAATTGTAATGGCATATAGTTTTTTGACAATTTTTTCGAAAATTTGGACCGGTATATTAGTCGAAATATTGTTTATTGTGTGTCACATCAAGGTTAGATAGCTCATTAGCGATCACACACTTCCCGCTAATTAACTCCTTCAACTAACTCCTTTTGTGAATAATGACCTTCAAATTCTTATTTTTCAAGTGATTATAAAACATAAAATTTTATTTTTTTTTATAAGTTTAATACAATTAAATGCAATTTTTTTTTGTGAATTGTGATTTTTTAAAATAAAACGTTTGATCAAATAATTTTTTTCAAATATATTTTAAATTTTTTTTCAGGAAAATCTTTTAACCTTGTAATAACGGTGCACTGCTGCCCACCTGAAGTTGCAACCTATCGTAAAGCCATTAAAATTACAGTCGACGGACCCAGAGAACCGAGAAGCAAAAATTTAAGTAAATCCATGTTTTATTCTTCATTTTTTTTTCGTGTCTCCTTTGGAATGAATTTTTTGAGAGAATAAATTTATTAACCTAGTCAACAATTTTTTTTAAACGTGAGCTAATTCCAAGATTCGCCATTATAATCGTATTAATTTTTTTTAAATCAAACTTTTTAAGCCAGCTATAAACATTACATACCATGTTGATAAAAGTATAAAAAAAATTGAAAAATTTTTTTTTTATTTTAAAATAGGTAAATTGGAAATTTTTTAAATAATAATTTTGTTATAAAACTAATAATGTCCTATTAACTATTTCAGTTATGACCCTAAATATATAACTTACATGTTGATTTGAAAGCTAGATATACTTGAAATTTTAAAGTTAAAACTTTGTTCACGTTATTTAATGTGAAATGTAAGTTACACGTGATTACTAAGTAAGCATTTTAAATTTTCCATTCATAAATATTTTCGAGGTTGCAAAATTAATCAATTTGGCCGTGTAATGTCTGAAGAAATTTTGGAAGACGGTTGCTATTTTTCCTCTTGTATTATTATTTTCCCCTCTCTCTCATTGCCTTTTGACGACCTGTGTTGTAAATTAAATTTTTTATATAAACGGTGGTGTTCAAAATTTTTTTTTAATTTTGTAGACTTTTTAATAGAAAAAATGCTAATCATTAACTTTATAATAATATTTATTAACTTTACCCGTTTTCTAATTAAAAGTTTTTAAATAATTTTTAGAACTTATGATGAGCAAGGATGAATCGGGTTCGGGAGGTTTGTCTATGCATTCGACTTATATGCAACAGCATCAGCCATCATTAGTAGCTGGTAGTAGCACGACTAATCCTTTAATACCGACCGACTTGGCCGACGAATACATCCAAGCCTTTTCGCCCGATAAATGGAAACTTAAACGGATGAAGACCTCCGAATCAACCTGGGCGTCTTCAACAGATACGGTAGATCTAAATTCCTCTTATGATTCGTTGAATGCGCGCGTTAAGAAGACCCTTTCGTTCGAAACGTCGGAAAGCGCTAAGATAGGGAAATCGACTGCTTCGGGGTCATCTAAGCAACATCAACACCTACGGAAGTATTTGTCCGAAGAAACTCGTACAACTAGTTTGCCCTTCCCCTATAGCAAACATAGCACAAGCAAATCGCGCGTAAGCAGTTTTGATGAAAAGGCTGCTCTTGTAAATATTGATAATAGCTGTAGTGAGGACACTACGGCATTAACCCCAATCAAAATGGAGCAACTTCCTTTAGAGCATGAAGCAGTGGAAGATACAAATCTTGGAGCACCTAGCACAAACTCACAACACTTTAATCCCAATGCCCCTTTGATGTTACCGATACATCACATAATTCCTCCCACGTCTTCATCTACTCATCCAACTTTAGGTCCTTTCAATCAGACCGATGCCATTTCCTCTTTACTTAGAGGTGTTGGTCTACCACCAATCTCGACGGATCAAGCTTCTACTTATCAACAAATGCTAGCCCATTACTATGCTTCACTTATGAACCCCTTTGCATCTTTATTTCATACCCGGCCCTTCGCTCCACCCACCCTCCCGGGGTTTCCGCCTTTCACCACCCTCCCTACCTTCCCTCCATCATTTTTCTCCCCCTTTTTGCTACCACCACCACTGCCTCCTTTCATGCCTCACCCTACGGCTTCTACATTCCCACCAGCTTCATTTTTGACAACTGATCAAACAACAGGAGGATTTAAATTGCCCAATTCATCTCTTATCCAAGAGTCATTTCCAAATATGTCCATAATTTCCAACTCACCTTCAATAGATGTAATCACGCCTACGATAATTCAAGGAAGTAGCCATTATAATAACAATAATAACAACAATTACCTATCTTGCATTAATTTTAACCTAAATTTTATGGGCCATCCATACAATGGTAAGAATAGTCCTTCGAAACATGCACCTAACACGAGGTCAACTCTCACAATTCAAGAAGTACCAGCAGATAATTCTAAATTAGACGATGATATCATTGAAACAGACCCGTCAGAATGTAACGCGCCATCATCCACTACAACACCTCTTGCCGACCAATATTCTTACTTGACCCAATTGCTTAGTAAACCGATTCGATTTGAAGGTCAATTAGCCGACCCGGCATTTTATCATAATTTCTATTACTCTCAAAGTAAATCTCATGGTGGAATTTTTAGTCCGACTCAATTTGATACTGGCAAAACATCTATTGTAACAGGTAAGCACATCGAAAAGAGCCAAGAGAAGTTCACTAGCATGTTCCACAAAGATGAAATGTTATATGCTACAAAGGACGGTGAAAGGTGTCCCTCACCTGATAGCAGCACAACGTTTCCCGATCAATCCCTACATATTAAAAATAAATTAGCAGCCGTGGAAAATCCAGAATTGATTTGTAATCGGTTTAAGGGGGATAATAATTTTGCTTTGGATTTTCACAGGTATATGCGGTTCCCAGCGGCAGATGCCTTAAAAATGCTGAATAAATCGCCAAATGAAAGTTTTGTAGAAGCAAATTTGCAAGTTGACAATGAAGACACATTGAAACCACTTATTTTAGAGAATAGGTCACAGATGGCACTGGCAGGAGAGGTTAAACAATCTGAAAGAATAGCGTTAAAGATATCACCGCGTAAAAGGTCGCGGAAAAGTGAACATCCGATCTCCACTAAATCCTACCTTGCTCAAACGGGAACACCAATAGCTGTCAATAAACAAAATTCGTTGGATCAACCATCCGATGTGGTTTTGGATGTTAAATCTGCTCACCCGTACGTAGGCAAATACCCAATACATTTGCAAAAACGTCTTTCCGCGGCCAAATTATTGAAAAAAAAATTAATTCATAGACCGCATTCTCATTAAACTACCATTTTTTTGATTTTATTGTGCCTGTGTTTATCATGTATGGCCGTGTCCTTTTTAATTTTTGTAACCACCAAATATCATACCAGAGATATAATGTTTTTTTTCCAACAAAAAGAATACATGAGGACGTTCTTTTTTATAATTCTAAAATTTTTAATTCTAAAATTAAAATTTATATTTTTTTAATTTGATATTTTTAAAATCGCAAATTTTGTTATTAGGATATAAATTGTTTTTTTTTATAGAAAGTTTTTAAAAAATTTTGAAAAAAAAAAATAAAATTTTTGAAAAAAAGAAATGGGTGTACAAAGCGCCCTAAAATACAGTTGAACTATGCTTTTTTTGTACTAAACATGACATGCCCTTTGATATAACTAAATAATTCCTTTTATGCATTACTCAGGGAAACGCTGCATCTTTTTTTTATATGTAATTTTTTACTTTTCAAATTTTTTTATGTCAACCTTTTTTTTGTACTCCTAGTCGTCGCTTTTATTATTTACGTGTGATGTACAATCTCACAAAAATTTTTATGGGATGTGATTTTTTTTTATAATCAATTTTTTATACAGTCAATATTTTTTCACAATTTTATAGAAATTTCATAATTATACTATTTTAATTTTTTTTGAACGGCTCAATAAATTGTTATGTGTAGGCTTTGGTGTATAAACACAAACTTAGATAAACATTTTCTATTTACTCAAAAAATTTTAATTAAGTTTAAAGCATATATTATGATAAATCATTTTAAATCTACTAATTATCGCTTTGTAAAATATATTTTTTTTATTTTTTAATCATATTTTTTATATTTCAAACTGAAGTGGAAACTTTCACAATCTACATCTACCTCTTGCTCAAATACATGCTTTTTAGCATGTGTCCATCTAATTTGTATCCAAATTTTAGCGAAAAAAGAATTTTTTTGACAATTAATATTTCGTTTATTCATCTATGCCGATTAAATTTTTTTTTGGCAATCATATTTAATTTTATTTAATAGTCTACAGTTGTAGTGCTTTCATGTTTATATAGATTTATTTGATGGATTTATTCGTGGATTATACCTAATTTTATAGTCAAGTCAATAAAATTTATTAGTCAATATTTTATTTAATATGGAAAGCACACATTATAAGGTAGATTATGTCGCTTTGTTCATAAAAAAATAAATTTTTACATTTAATGAGTAAAGTTAATTCGCTTTTTAAAAAAATTTTTAAAAATTTTATTTTTGTTTATAATATCATCGCAATTTTAAAAAAATTTAATTTTTCTACAAATATTTTTGTTAACTGGCCATAGCCAATATATGCTGAACTAGTAAAAACATTTGAATTGGCGGCAGTTGTCATGTTTAGGTTCGTTTGCATTTTGAAATGACTACATAAACGCATGGTTCATGTTACTAATAAAGGCATTTGGCTTTACCGTTTTGGCGCCCGGATTTTGCAGAGCGGAAATTTCATTGTTTTCAATTTTAATTAAATAATTAATTACTTATGTCAACAAATTTTTGAGACTAGTGAAATTTTTGGTATATTAAATGTCACGAAATTAGTCCCTTTTGTCAAAAGTGGCCATTATAATATATACCTAAGAAAATCAAGCAGAAAGAAACTACTTAAAGAAAATTATATAGACTAATAGGCCAATGGATTTTTCCCCCAAGTGCCAAACTTTCAATTGTCAGACATTGACATTTATCGACCTGTGTTATGATACGGCCTAAAATTAATGAATTTAAAGCATTTGCGATTCTAAAGGCGAGATATATATATTTAAACGTTGTTAAATCTTCAAACGTTCTCAAAGATTTATGACGCATTATTTAATTTAAAAAAAACAATTTAGTTAATATATTTTCCCCCGTCTAAGCATTATAATTCATTTTTATAACGCTAATTATCTATTACCTGATATATAATAATAAAACTTTCTTTATGATAACCATATCTTTTAAAAAAGATGGCTACTTGTCCAAAAATGAGGTATTAAATATCGAGGATTTATATAGTCGAAACCAGGGGTGGGGAAAAAACTAAATGGGCTTTTTTTTAAACAAGTTTTTTAGTTTTTTTTCCCAAATGCCCACAAACTCGTGGGCATGGCATAAGGAAAGCCTTTTTTCTTCCTTAAAGAAAAGGGGCATGTTTAAAAAATTATCAAAATAAAAAACTCCTAGGAGCTCTAAAAAAAACCCACTCATTTATTATAAAGAAAAAATCAAAATTTTCGAAATTTATATAAAGAAAACGTAAAATGGGCCCTTTGGGGCTCTTTTTAAGAGCCACTTTTTACGGTTTTTTTTGCCCCTTTTCTTAGTAATGGCTTTTTTAAATTTTTATTTTGGCCTTTTATTTGTAGCCTCCTTTCTTTTTTTTATTTAACCCGCGATCGGGAAGAAGAAGATATGGGGACCCACGCACTTTTTTTATTATAGATAATTTTTAAACAAGCAAAAAATGTTTAAATCGTAATGACTATTTTAGTTAGATGTTATTAACTTATAATATCAAAAATTTTTTCACGCACATTAATTTTACGTTTGAATATTATGTTAAGACCTTTTATATTAGGTTTACTTTTATAAAGAATGAACTTAAATTTAAAAATATATTTTCAATTACAACATGTTTTTAAATATAAATGTTGATATGTAACTTTATGCCGGTATCTTATTTACAAATAACTAACAATGTATGACTTCCAATGAACATGTCAAATTATTCAAGCTTGAGAGACAATAATATCAAGTTTAGCTTTTAATTGTTTTTATTTTAAGTAAATATGTATAAATTGTTAATTAAAATTTTAAAATTTATCTTTTTTTAAATTCATGCCTGTAAAAAGCTATAGGCATTAGAAATCTTTTTTTTCTATATTTTAGTATAAATTTGTTTTAATGTTCAACACCCAAAGTTGTACGAAACGCAAATCTATAAAACGAAAATCCATAAAACATGTTAACATTGTGTAGTTTAGAGTTAGGTTGGAAGTTAGATTAGAGTTCAACGTTTGGTTGATCGTAATTACGATTAGGATGAGCTTAGAGGTTTGCTTAGGGTGGAGAGGTTTAATTAGGGTTAGGGTAAGGTGGTCTTAAGGTTAGGGTGAGGATAACTCAGTATAATTATGTAGTTTGCTTAAGGTTAGAGTGAGGATAGCATAAAGGTAACGTTGGACTAATTTAGGGGCAGGTCTATGATTATAAAATTAAAGCTAATTTTTGATTGGTTGTCTAATCGAATTTTTTCGGACATATTTGGTTTCATCCGCCAGAAATTATTACATGTGGTTTGGCCCGGCCTAAATTTAGGGATTGAGACCGGTACCGGAACTGAAAACCGCGGTACATGAAGGGTCGCTCGGTACTGGAACCGATACCGGTTCTAAAACTTAAAAAAACGGTTTTACAGTATCACAATATATTAATAAAAATATTTAAATTATAACACAGGTCCTGGATATACACTAAGTTTTTTGATAATTGCATGCCACACTTAATTACCTAGAAATATAATTCTTCTCAGAGAGAAATCCAAAGGAGAATTGTTGTTGTTGGGATATATGCTGAGTTAGACAATTTTGAAAAGCATGAAAGAATTTTAAAAGATAGATATTAAAATTTTGGGAATATCTATGTGTCTCATCCAAAGTTTATCTAGACTTGTTTTAGCTGCCCCTGCTACTCAAATAATTTAATTATATTTTTTAGGTAAGTGTTGAAAGAGCCTTCTTAACTTTGAAAAATATTCTTTCAGATTTACGTGACCGAACAGATTCTTATTTGTTAAATCCAATTATTTTACTTCAAAAATTTGAAATGGTATTGTATATGTGTAAACATATACATTTGTCTAATTTATAAATAAATTTAACTTATTTTATGTGCTATCATAATTAAATAATTGTTGTACCTCGTGCCGGACCCAATATTAAGTACCGGTACTTGAGCTGAGCAGGTACTGGAACCGATATCGGTACTAAAAATTTCAGCGGTTTTAATAATCACTACCCAAAAATGTTTGATTTTAACCCGGCCCTTTCCAATATTTTTTAAGAGGGCGGCTTAGGCACGCTGAGCCTGGATTTGACTCTAATTTTGTATTTATACTAACAATTAAATATCAATTATATCTTTGAAATTATTAATATAAAAAGCATCAAATTTAAAGCAATCATTTAAAAAAATTATGTAAAAGGATAAAATTAGAATTTTTTTCTAGATGTTCATTAATCTACTTATCTAAATATTTTTGGCAATATTGGCGGAAAAAAATAGGCAAAGCATCAAAAATTATTGGCTAGGCCTAAGTCCAAAATTAAATAAGCCACAGCCTGCAAGACTAATATTTTATATTTAGGTCCGGTTTGGCATTTTGGGCCGGGGCCGGACTGGTTTTTAAGACCGACTGGAAAGCACTATTAACATATTTAGAATAACCTCAAATTAATGTATAACAAAAACAATATGTTTTTGTTTTGATTAAATTGTACCTTTACTAAATGTTACCTTTACTTTATATGCACTGATCATTCTGTTATACTTAAAAATTACTGGTGTATTTGTTGATCCATCTCCAAGTTGATTTATAGGCTAGTTTTGGGATCAAAAAAGCAAATTTCCACCTCTTTACCAAAAAAAATTAAAATGAGGTTTTTTAAAAAAAGCATTGGCTATTTTCATAATTTTTAATTTTTAGTCAGCAGTAAAACTTTTAATTTAATGATGTTCCTAGTGAAATCTTTGTCGTAAATTTTTCCCGCAACTAATTCGAAAATGACTGGCAGAGGAAAAGGTGCAAAAGTTAAAGGCAAAATTTCATCTCGATCAAATAAAGCTGGCTTGCAATTCCCAGTTGGAAGGATTCATCGTTTGCTTAAAAAGGGTATTATATTTTTATAAATGTTTATACCTCCCGTTTCAATATAAATCAATTTTTTTAAGGTAATTATGCTGAAAGAATTGGTGCTGGAGCTCCTGTATATTTGGCTGGTGTCCTCGAATATTTATCAGCCGAGGTTTTGGAATTAGCAGGAAATGCTGCCAGAGATAACAAAAAATCTAGAATTATTCCAAGACATCTCCAACTTGCTATCAGGAATGATGAAGAATTAAATAAATTAATGAATGGTGTTACTATATCACAAGGAGGTGTTTTACCTAATATTCAGTCAGTCTTGCTTCCCAAAAAGACTCCTACTGATGGTCCTACAGGAACAAGTGGAAAGGGAAATACACAATCTCAGGAATACTAATAGTTTATCATGAGTCTTTTTTATATTTAACATTGAATTTTATCAGTTTAATTAAATAAAGTTAAATTATTTTTAAAATAATATTCTGATTTGGGGACTCACCTTGAGTTACACAATTAAATGTAATGAAGCTTAACAAAAAATATTAATCCACTTTATTTTATATATAAAAAATAATTATAATAACAATAGACATTAGATTAAGGGTTATGAGACATTGGCATTAATATTGCATGAAAGTTATTTTAAAGGCTTTACTACAAAAATTTTTTGCTCAAAAACTTTTTTTTATTAAGTTTAAAAATAATTTAGTTTAATATTAAATATTTCACACAACATTACAAGTGTTTTAAGTATAACTCAACACCAGATCTATGACCTGGAATTATAAAAAGAAGTAAGGTTACTTTTCATAACACATGATTATACTCATCATAGTGGGCCTCTCAAAGTAGACTTGAGAAATCTAAGCAGGTATCCTCACTTCTGCATGCTTTGATGCTTTGTTTAATTTTCATCTGTTCCAGATATCAGGGCAAGCCCTTGGTTTATCATACACTTTCAAGAATTTTTGTATGCTTGATGAGCTCATTAAGATTAACATTGGATTCAAATAAGCATTTTCACCTCACCAAAAAAGGCTCATGGTAAAGTCCTTTAGACCTTTTTCCCTATTCGAAAACAGCATACTTGTTAGGGCTTTGCCTCTTTATACTCTACATTAGACCCTGAAGAGTTTAATAAGATTTAACATGCACTTTTGACCTAGATTTTTGGGGATAACTCATAAAAATACCATTGAAGTTGGCAGTCATTCATCCATGAACTAATTTGGCTCAACCTTAAATTGATTGTAGAACGCAACCAAGTTTACAAGCTCAGGGCCTGACTTTAAACTTAAAAATAAATTGGGATTTACAACTATATTAATATTAAAAATACAATTGTATATTTAAAATTTGGGTTGTAACGTTTCAGGTTATTTTACACCTTTGTTTAGTATCCTTTTTCCATACATTTAAACTTCTAATTGTTTTTTTTTGGATGAACAAGTAACAACGTAGAAAATGAATTTATCTTATTTAATATAAATCAAAGTAGAAAAATAGTGGCTAGTAAGTTTTATTTAAAATATCTTTGATAAATTTAAAGTCAAGGTTGAATTATAATTTTTTTAATTTTATATAAAAAAGTACCATTACAAAAAAGAGATTATAATTTGTTACTATGGTATTTCTAAATAATTATTTTTTAACAATTCATTTCTCTTACAGTATTACAAAAAATTTACAATCCAACCTTGTATTCAATGTATTAAATATATTGCACCATTTGATTATATACTGCTAAGGGAAGTTGATTGAAATATTATTTTAGTAATAAATGTTTTATATAACATATCAGAAAGAATAAGATAATGATTGTTTTAATTGTAAGAAAAATTTACAAGATTTTTTGTAAAAGCAAAAGAATTTTTATTACTTCTATTTATAATTTTATTAATTAAAATATAGGCTTTTAAATATTTAAAATTCAAATAAAGAACAGTTTTTCTATTGCATTGATAAAAGGGACTAAATTATGTGTTTTATACAGGGAGTATATATTTATAAATTTATAAAAAATTAATAAAATAAAAATATTATATTTCTTCAAAAAATATTTTTTTAAGAAAAATGTCTAAACTGTTATATATACATTTTAAAGTAAGGGTGTGAACTAAAACATATTTTTTTATACAAACTCTTTAAAAATAATTAAAAATGTTAATATGAAAAATATAAAAACCTTCATTTTTCACTATATTTTATAAATATGCCTATGACAAGTGTTTTATAGAACGAAAAATTAATTATTATAATTAAATCTTATTAATGTGGAGGGGTGTTATAAATTCTCAAGTCTGTATAATCTCAATGTTTCTTCCAAGGGGCTTAGTATCACCAAAAATCGCTTAATTTCTTTTAATTTTTTATACGTCGATTCACTAAAAGGATTGGATTGAAAGTTGACCATTTTCAGGTGTTCCAGTTTGTGCAATTCATCAAACTCCTCCAATTCTAGAATTAATTTTAAAATATAATAATTTTTAAAATTAGAAAAATGTTTAGTATATTACTTTATAATTATCAATGGCCCAAAACAACTGTTTATTTTACCCACCCAATTAAATTTTATTTTAACACAAAAACCTCATCTATATTTTGCATAACTAAAAAAATATTATCCATAATTATTTCATGCAAAATGTATAATTTAAATTAACTTATAAAATATGTGTAAACAATTGTAATATTTATTTACTGAAGAAGTTATAAATTATGGACAGGATAAATATATATATTTTTTTTCCAACAAAAATAAATTTTTTTTAATGCCTATAAGTTTCGTTAATGAAGCCTTCAGGTCTACCCAATTAGAGAGCCAAGCTAACATTTTAAATTTTTTTTTAAAAAGCTATATAATTCATTTATAAATTTTTTATTTAAGTCTTAAAAATCTACATTTCTGACCTTTCTTTTAATTTATTAGTCCTTTACCCTAATTTTCAAAACAAATCTGCCGGGGTAGGACAACATTTAAAATCAGCTGTGGGCCAAAATAACTTATATTATGTGGCGTAATACTACAAACGGGCCTAGGCTAATAGTTTGCTGACTCTCCTAAATACAGCTGTTAGCTTCAGTGCAGAGCTTGACAATTTTTGATTTATATCAGCTAACTTAGACCACATCTGCCATATTAGATTGTTAAATCCGTTTACTCTTTATCTAGTCAAACTTTGTAAGCCGGCATACACATTTAATTTAATTATTTGTCAAAATAAAATAGCTAAGATTTATTTCACACCAATAAAATTTGATGTCATAGTTATGTTAGGGTCCAAATAAATATATATGTAACGCGTAAATGTTAATAAAAGAGCTTGTTCAGATAGAAAGTGAAAATAACCATTAATTATTATATAGTAAAAATGTTTTCACTTTGCGATGTCTGGGGCTGTCGGATGATTATTTGAAAAACAGAAGGAATTTTAGAAATAAGACCATTACGTAGATTACTTTTTATCAATTCATAACCCTGTAACAACACTGACTGGATTTTGTTGACCTATGATATTACAAAATGTGAGTTTTTGAATA
Organism: Acutogordius australiensis; assembly: GCA_030555515.1. NCBI lineage: Eukaryota > Metazoa > Nematomorpha > Gordioida > Gordea > Gordiidae > Acutogordius > Acutogordius australiensis. The sequence continues at coordinate 28,209,845 of CM060245.1, read as the reverse complement.
AACCTTGTATGTAATTTTGATGAGCTTGCATATGGGTGAGCTTTTTAAAAGCGAGTATCACAGGAGGAAGAGTGTAAAATGAATTTTTCGAGATGTCTAAACGCCTGAGTTGAGTTATTTCGGCCAAGCCTTGCGGGAGGTTCATCAAGTTGTTGCCAGAAAGATCAAGACCTATTTTATATAATTATTTTTATATAAATTACTATAAATTTAAAAGTGTTTTGCTCAAACTGAGTTATTTGAAATATTTTAGGATTAAAATTAATTTCGCACTTTAAAATAAATGTAATTTTGCTAAACAAAATAAATAAATTTTACATTAAATAGATAGGGTTCACTTAACAATTTATTATCTTTAATGAAGGCCACTTAAAAAGCTATAATAGTCAGGTTTTCACAATGAATTTACATTTATGTTTGGCAAGGTATACAATTTTAAAAAATTGTACGGAAAATGCAGGTTTTTTGTTACCATTCCAAACATTTTAAAATCTTTCCCCATGACACAATTTTACAAAAAATTGCAATATTTGTTGAAAAAAAGTATAAACTAAAAATCATTTAAAAATACTTATATATGACAGTTTCGAATTCAAAAAAACCTAGTGGGTGATAGTTTAAAAAAGGCTTACTGACTAAAAACCGAAATTTTGCCCCAAATTTAAGTGGGATGGATTTAATAATGTTTTGAGAAAGGTTGCAATCGAACAGGTTAGTGTCACGTAGGATATAAAAAACGGCATCCGGGAAGGAACGTAAATTACATTGCGATAAATCTAAAATTTGCAAAAGAGGAAAGTTGTTAACAATATTAATTAATAATCACAGGTCAACAATTTTTTGAGAGTTATGAGTTAACTCCAGAGATCAAACCTGCCATTTTAGGGAATATCATCCGTTTACCGTCTTTCCTAATCAAAAGTTAGTCAGTAAACATTGAAAACTTTAGAAAAAAAGGTTAAAAAACCAAAAAAAAATTTTAAAAACAAAACTATATTATTTTATTTTTGCATATTTACAATGGTTAAACTGTTAAATTAAAGCTTCAAAAAATATTTTTTTGAAAAATATATCATGTCATGTTTAAATTTGAACGCGAAATATTTTGTATCATCTAAATGCCGATGTAAGAGCTTAATACATTAATGAATTTGTTTTTCCATTATTTGTAAATGAAAATATAAGTTACAAGGGATTTTAATATGCAAAAAAGATTTTTAAATTTTTTTTTAGGGTATATTTAGATCTGTCAATAAGGTCAAAAAAGGCCATTTTTCGTTATAGACGGATCTAAGGAGCCAAAGACTGAAGAAACTAAGAACGAATACATTCTTTTATGTTTTCATAAAATTTACGTTTCTGACATAAATATTTGTCGACCTGTGATAATCTAATTCATATTTATATAATATGAATTTTCAACATCCTTTTAATTTGAGGTTCGCCTTAATAAAGTTGTGTTTAGGCCATAGGTTTAAATATTTGAGAATTTTTATATTAAAAATGGTAACTCATAAATGTAAATGAGCCACTGTTATTGCAGGAGGCATCACAAACAGGGTTTTTTGAGAAAATGAGAAAGCACACTGTTTAAAGATTACAAATCAAAATGTTATTTCCGACATCAAAAATAATTTTCGTTTTTAATCCAAATTTGACCTCACCCTAACCGTACCCTAAATTAATCATTAAACCAATCAAAAAGAAACTGTCAAAAGTATCTTTATAAGACTGAAACTTCATTAAGTAGTATTATTAATATAGGAAAAACCTGAATACTCCAAAGCGGGGTGAAAAACTCTTAATTTAACTTAAAAAAAAAGTTTAAAAATCATAAAGATAATTTTTTTTCTCTTAGGTCATAACTCCTAAGAAATAAACACCAATAATTGAGACAAAATTATTTTAATACATACTTACTACAAATATATGACTTAAAATTTACTAATTCGATTATTTCAAATTTAATTCAAAAAGATATATAAATATTTATGAATATTGATAAATTTAAACAATGTTTTTAAAATAATAATTTTGCATAATTAACACCTCGAAAGAAAACATAGAGTATTAACATTGAAAATATTGTATCGATTTTTCACGTTAAAATAAACAAAGAAGTTGGTCATTAAAATATAGTTTAATTTAAATAAAAATAATATTGTGAAATAAAGTAAATGGTAATGTAAGAAGAGTCATCCTAATCGAAAATATTGAGACATTCAAATGCTCAATAATGAGATGATGACACGAAGATTACACATCAAATGACTTGGCCAATATGCTATAAGGATTAGGTGTGGGCAGGACCTTTGCAAAAGATTTTTTGAGGGGGGGGGGGGGCTCGATGATTCGGTAGCTTACAATTTAATCTGGGAGGTGTCTTATTTGCATACATACGTTAATTAGGGATGCTTCTAATTATAAACTTAGGTATAAGATAATTTACCATCAAAGTAGGTAATTTAATTTTTTGGGAGTGCTCAGGTCCCCGAAAGAAGGCACGATGTACAGCCTTGGGTTGCAAAAGATTTGATAAATTTAGGTTATAAAATATTAACTAAAAAGATATTAAAGCCGTAAATATGATTTTGGAAGAATTGTTACATTTTAATCACTAATATTAAGGATTATTTCTACGGTACGATCACATAAGAAGATAAAAAAGAACAATTTGCAACTAGTGCCCATCCTAATTAAATGCAAGCTATTATAACAAATCGACCTATGTCCATCCTTATTTATCACCAATTTAATAAATGTATAGGTTAGGAAAGATGATTTAGGAATAGTGCCAAGTGGAAAGATTAGCTAAATTCCAATAAATCACGTTTTAAGCCTAGAGCCAATTATAACGTTAATCTAACATTGCGGTCTTAACGAGCATAATACCAGAAGTTTGTTATGCAAGCACTTATAACAAAATTTGGCCGATGTTCCAAATCACATCACAAGACATTGCGAAAATCAATTATTCGAATTTAAACTATGAATTTTGGACCAATAATTAGCCAATTTTTTTTACCATGTTTTCTAAATAGTATTTTTATAATTGTATGTCTTATCTTTGAGTAATGAAACGGGTTATATTTAAGGATGTGTTAATTCCTTCCCCATATGGTGGATAGAGTAAATGGAAAAAAAATCATGATTGAGATGAACTAATTGGGAAATAAACCTGAGGGGTGTTAGCAGGGGAAATAGGGATAGAAATAGGTTTAAGTTAAACAGAGTGTGCCAAATAACAATCAAAATATGTCTTTGTTCCCATCATTGTAATTTGTGGTATATTATGTGGTAATTAAAGTCAAGGAAAACTGTATGTGACAAATTAAATTGTAAAAGGGGTGAGAAGAAAGGACGAATATGGGCAACTGATATTGATTTGTAAAAAATTTGGTTGTTTTAAAAAATAAAAATTTGGAATGTACAATGGAATAATATAAATCAGAATTTAATTAATATTATTAAAGTTTTGTTATTTTTTTACTCAATAACTTATTAACACTTTATATAACTGCAGAAAATGCCAAAAAATTTTCTAATATTACTATATAAATATCAATGTAACAATAATTATGCATAAAAATATTAGAATTAAAATTTTGTCAAAACAAATAAATATTTAAAATAAGCCAAGATAGTAGTGCAAGGTTTTTGTGATTTAAAATTTTTGCCTTTTACCTATAAGTGCAGAGAGAATTTACATGATTGTTAAAGGGTCCTGACACCAATTTTATAATTTTAAAACATTGATAGGCTACTGACTTCTAAAAATAAAAATGTTAATACATACACTTTCATTATAGATAAATAAGTTTTTACTGTTAATATAATTTTACATTAAATAAATATAAATCTAAAAAATTATATTTTTTTTTCTTTACATGAATAGGAATTATCCTGTATAAATTGGTAAGTTCTAATAGACTATTTTAGAATAAATTGTTAAAAAAATATCAAATAAAAAATGTTTTTGGCTAAACAATAATTTTTTAACTACATTTATAACATTAATATAGAATACATTATATAACATTAAACTGAGAAAGAAAATTATATATTCCAATTTCAATTTTGAAAAAATAAACATTGATAATATAAGGGCAGAACAGACATTAAAATAACTACTATTTTACAAACAAAATTGACGATAAGCTTAAAGCAGATTTAATTTAAATAGTTTCATTTCACCATAAATTTGTCACAAATATTTGATATTTATGTATATTTTAATAATTTTCAAAATTTGATAGGTGCTAGAGGGCCTGGCCTGAATGACAAAATATAATAATTTTTTTATAGCATTTTCAATTACAAAATACTAAAAAGTTGTATGGGAAAATATAAATTATTAGGATTAACAGAGCTCTTTATACCATTTTTTGGTCAAAATATTTAACCCTTATATATAATTTTTGGCCAAAATATCCTCTTTGCCTAAATTCTTTTTATAGGAAATAAATTAACAATAAAAAAACAAAAAAAATTATTAGTCCTAAAAATCATTGTAAAGATATAATTAAAATAAATAACTGTCAACATCTATCATGGTTTTTATATAAATTTGGTATTTATCTTAAATTGTTAACACAAAAACATTCAAACAATTTGGTTATTAATAATAAAATGAATTTGAATTTTATTAAAAATACAACAATTACCTAGCTTTTTGTTTTGCTTGGCAACATCACAACGTTTAACAACTTTAGTAACTGCTTTACCGGCAGCTTTAATCCTAAAATATATTTTCAAAAATTAAATACTGATTTAAATCCATTGTAAATATTTACAGATGTATTGTTTTCATTCATTAAACATCGCTGTATAATTTTTATTGAAGTTTGAAAATTGTACTACATTTGTTATTACAAAATAATTTAAAAATTTACTTTTTAAATTTAAATTTTTACATTAAAAATTATAAATTTTAAATTTTACAATATTTGTTAACATTTAAAAGAAGTGCTTAATGGCTATACAATAATTTTAACAATCTATATCTAAATAAACCTATATAATAGTAAAATATTTTTTTAACAGAACTGTAAGATTTAAACTATTTTTTTTTAAATATAAAATTTTATAATGTTTAAATAAGGATTTATAAACATAAAAATAACAAACTTATAAAAACAATTAATAAAGCTGACGGTTTAAATACCGCTAAATTGCTGGCAATCTAAGTTTATACACTTCTAAGTAAGGGCACTCGCAAAATAAGTTTTTATTCATAAAAAATTTTAAAACACACTTAATAAGAAAAATTATTTTTAGCATTTTAAGCGTGTCAGACTACGGCTAAACTTCAAAAATTTGTTAAAAAAAATATTTCCAAAATAAAAGTTACGCGGCGACTATCCGACACACATATAACTCAGTGATTCCGCAATAATAATCATTATTATTTCATTTCAAAATTCTTTATACACAATTTTACTTTTCCTCACAACATTTACATTATTTGTCTCAAACATATTACTTTACTCTCTTTCCTGTTTTACATATTAATTTACTCCAATAAAATCAATTAAAACTAAACTACATTCATTCTACTACTAATACATTGGTGTTCACACCCGATCGATTTTATTCTTGGAATTCTAGATAAAAAAATAAAATAGGTAACCACATATATTTTATTTTGTTTCTCTTATTTTTGCTAGCGTTAATAGTGCGTGACAGCAGAATAATTATAATTAAAATATTAATCAACTCGTTGTAATGTTCAACGACAAAAAATATTGTTTGGATATTGGAGTAATTTTGAAGGAACCCTACCTGGTAGCGCTTTTAATTTTTGTAACAATAGTCTATTTGAAATTATTTAAGATAAACGAGTTAGTAAGAGTGAGCCAGTTCAGGAACAGGTATAATAGGCCATAAAATCAAATCTATAGGCCATACCAAAACTATCGTTCAGGTGGTGGATGCACTTGTAGGTCACAAGGACCACAAGCGCAGCAAGGTCAAGGTCAATAGCAATTAGTCAAGAAATTATCGCCTGAACAAGTTATAATTATTAACCAAAACAAATATAATATCTTATTTGATACGGGAGCCGCAGTATCCCTGATTAGTTTAAAAACTTTTAAAAAAATATTTCCATGTTCTAAAATAATTAATTGTATTCAAATTTTCAAAACTGTTTCAGGTGATAGTTTTAGACCTTTAGGGTTTATAAATGTAAATATTTATATAAATAATATATATTTAACAACGAAATTTTATATTGTAGATTTTGAAACAGTAATAATTATAGGATGGCCAATTATCCATTTTTTATTTCAGAATAATTTTCTAAATTTGATAGATTTTAGAAAGGTTAATATTGAATTAAATCAATTTCATTTTAATGACATTACCAGTACAGAAGCGAATAATTTTATTAAAAACTGCTTAATTGAGTTTAAGGATTTATTTGAAGGATTAGGTCTATTAAAAGGGATAAAATTTAGTTTACCAATTTTACCGGACGCCAGACCTATTTTCCTCCCTTGTCGCAGAATTCCTTTCGCTTGGTTGGATGAAGTAAAATCAATTTTATTAGATTGGCAAAATTTAGGCGTGCTTAGACCAGTTGAATATAGTAGTTGGGCAACTCCTTTAGTACCCATACAAAAAGAAAATAAAAAGTTACGCATTTGCGCAGATTTTAGGTTAACAATTAATAAATTTTTAGAAAAAGTAACCTACCCGTTGCCTAGGTTTGATGAAATAATTTCGCGTTTTGCTGGAGCTAGATTTTTTAGTAAACTTGATTTTTCACAAGCCTATCTTCAATTAGCCTTAACAGAAGAAAGCGTCAACGTTTTGACAATAAATACGCACTTAGGTCTTTTTCAATTTCTACGACTCCCCTTTGGACTCTCAGCATCGGCCCAAATTTTTCAAAGGGCAATGTCGCTGATATTCGGAGACCTAGAAGGTGTTTTTGCCTATCTAGATGACATACTTATCATTGGTCGAACGATGCATGAACACAATGCAAGACTTTCTATCGCGGTCGCATCAAGGAAAAGGGGATGAGATTAGGTCAAAACAAATGCTCATTTCTTTTGGAAAAAATAAGTTATTTAGGACATGAGATTAGCGCACAAGGCATCAGACCTTTACCTCAAAAGACCGAAGCGTTGATGAAAATGAGAGATCCTAACAATAAAGCTGAACTCCTCTCAATACTCGGTACTTTAGGTTATTATCGCAGGTTTATTCCAGATTACAAAGAAATTTCAGCACCACTTTACAATCTTTGTAAAAAGGATGTTCCTTTTATCTGGACAGATTTGCATCATAGGAAATTTGAGTCGGCGAAGGATATTTTAACCCATCCGCCAGTCTTAGCTAGCTTCAACCCCGACTATCCATTAATTTTAGCGGTAGATGCTTCTACTCATGGAGTCGGTGGTACGCTATTGCAAAAGTATAAAACAATAAATAGACCTATACTCTTCTTTTCACGCATATTTCGAGACCCAGAAACCAGGTATTCAACTATCGAAAAGGAATGCTTAGCTATCCAATTTGGATTAGAGAGATGCAGAGAATATCTGATTGGTCAAAGATTTACAGTGTGGACTGACCATAAACCTCTCATAGGATTATTAAAAAAGGACAACCGTGTTTTACTTCTGTCACCACGATTACAGCGTTGGCAGCTACTCATGGGAAATTTTAACCTCGAGTTAGTACATATACCTGGTAAATGGAACAACTTGCCAGATGCATTATCACGCCTATGCTATTATGGGACAAAGCCTGATACAATCAACTCCATCTTAGATGAAGGTTGCGCCTCAAGGCAAGATATAATAAATGCGATCGAAAAAGACGAAGATTTAAGTATTCTTAAAAAATACTTAAAGGGTCAGATTGAGCATATACACCCGTCTAACATTTATTATAAAGTAATGACTGAACTACACTTGGAAGACGAGCTAGTGCAACGCCAAGATCGCATAGTTATCCCAAGAAGTCTCACTAATAAAATAAGCCAGGAAATACATGCAGGACATCAAGGACGAGATAAGTGCGTACACCAAGCCAGAGCAAAATACTGGTGGCCCAATATGAATAATGAAATTAATGAAGTATGTCGTAGATGTACTACCTGTGCTTCCATAGCATCTCGCCCAAAACACGATAAAGTTAGAAAATGGCCTAGTTGTATACGTGCGTGGCAACGCATACATCTAGATTTTTTTGATTTCAATAAAAACAATTATTTAGTCGTAGCTGATGCATTTTCTAGCTGGGCAGATTTTATAAAAGTTAATCATACAACCTCGCAAGTAGTAATTAATTTCGTTAAAAAACTCATTAGCCAATTTGGATTCCCAGAAACAATAGTAACCGACAACGGTACTGCGTTTACATCTCAAGAGTTTAAAACTTTTTGTGACAAATGGAATATCGAACTAATCTTTACTCCACCATATCATCCTAGTTCTAATGGACTAGCTGAGAGATCGGTTGGAATGGCCAAAAGATGGTTAAAATTACATCAACATGAAAAAGATGGAACATGGTTATATCAAGTATACCGAAATGCCATAGGGTCGTACAACCAACTATCAATTTCGGAAAAGTTTTTAGGGCGAAAAATTAGACTTCCCAATGAGATTATAGGTCATAAGGAAAGCATAGCTAACACTAAGTATGTTAAAGGGCAAAATATTTGGTAACTATCACATAAAAAAAGCGTCCCAAGTGGCTTATGGGAGAAGTAATCTCTTCTAAAGGGTCTCGGGTGCTTGAGATTTTAGCTCAGGATAAATCAATAGTAATAAGGCATGTAGAGGACGTTAGAGTCCGCTACTGATCAATCAAATCACATTATTAAAAGATACTTCTACATATTTATTTAGAAACAAACTGATGCATGAATTTCGCAATGGTATTATCTCTGTGTGATATATTGCATGTCTTCTCCAGTTTGTAATGATAGAAGTCTTATATTTTTCGTCTTTGATTATGTTAGATGTGGCCTATATACTATTGGACACCTTTAGTCCCACTCATAATGACCTGGGGGAACATGATGCCCTTCCGTCATCCCCAGACGAGCCGAGAAGGTAGACCACCCCAGACAACTACAACGCATCCTATGGGGCTACAAGGAAGAAGGGCTGCAGGAAATCAGAGACATCGTAGACGAAGACAAGGAGAAAGAGTCAGTATGACGGCTCCTATGTTTAATAACCGGCCAAGGGAGCCGAGGACTCAATCAACCAATAACAACAATAATAATAATAATAATAGATTAACACCTAGGATGGAGAGAAATCAAAATCCTAGACGAACAACACGTCGACGTTGTAGGTGTTGCCGAAGATGGCATGGTGGGGTGTGTAGGTTCACAGTGCAGGCCGGAAGAAATAATATTATATCCTTGACTCAAACATCCGAGTCAACAAGAGAGCCTTTAAGGAACCTACAGGCCTCACCGGTGCTACCGGTAAACTTACCTCCAACGACGGCCGGCGCTGCTGTTTTAACAACAGCAAGAGCCGATGGACCACCGCAATCGAGGGAAATTCAGCAACCTCCAATACTAATCGAATCAATTCCTCCTCTAGCAGAGCTAGAGAGGATGACCTTAGATTTGGAATTTGAAAGGTTGCTAGAAACCGATTTCTAGGTGGGGTTGTTAATTTTATATCTATATTTAATATTCAAATAATCATTATTGATGCATTAATAAAACTGTCTAATGTTGATGAAATGTAAGGAGGTTTAAATAACTAAGGCAAGGTGGATATATAAAGATTGGCTGAGCGAGGCAAGTTTCAAAATTTTTTTTAAGCCTATGACGCTCGCTATGCTATTAAAACGCGGCGTCAGACGCTAAGTTTTTGGAAATAATATTAAAATTCAAGTTTTACTATTTAAATTTTAAAAGGTTCACGTACAATATAAAAATTCAAAAGAATTATTTAAGTAATGGCATGATAATAAGAAAGATTACCCCAATCCAAATACTGCAATATTAATAAAATGCCTGATAAGGTCAAAATAATTTTAGCAGTGGACAGGGAAGCATAAATACATATATAATAAGATAGATTCCTTACGGATTAAAAATATGAATAACGCCAATTGTACGTAGTTTAAACAAAATTTATTTTTCAATTTTTCTTAATTATCAAGCAAAAAGAACCGTGACATTTTGTCCGAAGTTGGCAGGTAAGTCCAGAGTGTTTAGTACGATATTTTTCCTTTTAAAGGTAGCTTATTTAAACCAACGTCATTATGCCCAAAGTTTTTATTTCCCGCTTGACGGTGATATACCCGCTATGTCGGAAGAATTAAGTCGGCATATTAAATAATTATAATTAAAATTAGCCGCATATATTTTAAAACATGGGTGACGTTGGAAGCATAAATTATAAAAAATATTTAAAAAGTTTTAACTGAAAGCAAAGCATAAACCACCTTTGTATGATTAGAATCAGAAAGTTCTTGATAATTAAAAGTTAATGTTAATGTAAAAA